>JASPKZ010007288.1:2015000-2282500 GCA_030220185.1 Diploptera punctata | reverse complement strand
GTTCACAAGGTGATAAAACCAGAGTCAGTTAACCCCAAAAATGTAATGTGCATTGCTAAGGTAAAAGCAATTTACTATGTAAAACACTAATGGAGTCATTGGCCCCCATGGCTGGAGACTGATAGTGGTATTAGGCTCCGTTATATAGCCTCCTGTTACATATATACTTATTTAGCTTCGACCAGGATGCCCCATAGTAGAACCAGCTAGTGGCTACTTGGCAGCTAATTACTTTTTGGTTATCTTTGTGGGGTTAATCACTTAATGATAGTCTATTTGCCGACGTTATTGTTTAGCCTGCCTATGTTATTAATTAGACACAGGACATGATCACCTGAAGAAGGACATCATAAACCACACTGCCTTAAGCCGAGAGTCGGAAATCCATTGTGCAGAATGAGTCACGCTATTCCAGGCGAGAGCACGGTCCATTAATGAGGTGAAATATAGTAAATATATTTATTGCGGATAGCATGCCGTTGTGACAGACATGTCCGGTGGATCTGCGACAGCAGTCCTCCCGGCTAAGCTCGAGGAGCCCCTGGACCAACTATGAGGTCGTCAGGAATGAGCGACCTGACGTACTATGTAGCTCAGTAATTTCCCTGAAGTTGCGACACCAACACATTCTCCCTGAGGTGTTGGTTTTAAGCCGACAACCTTGAACGTGGACGCGAACAAGATAGAGAGGACAAGATACTGGAACTTGGGAGTATGGTCTTTGACCGAGGTATCCCAAGAGATGGAGGCATGGGCCCAGATGTGACAGACGTGCCAGATTGCATACTATAACGTTAATATGGGTGGAAGTAGTGGCAAACATTTTATTGACTTGATTTTCGATCAAGGAATCTGTGTGACGTCAAGAATCTCTTTTATCGTCGTGTATCGTGGAGTGGAAAATATAAGTTTTGGAAATTTGTTGTCAATGACTTCAACTTTCTATTATAGACACTTAGCGAGGATGCCTCCAGGCCTCTCAGCCATACAACAGTATGATGCGGATCACAGGTTTTTAAAATGTAAGCTTGATCCCCTCGAGACAATATATGTGTCTTGAAAAATGGATATAAAATTCCCATCGTTGCATGAGCTTTGTGTTGTAAATGCCAAATATGAATTTTGAATATAAGCGTGGAATACAGATCGATTCCCAAATAATTGACCGAAGGTTTTAAGGAAAGGTTTTGAGTTCCCACGTTAAGTTGGATAGGAGAGTGACTTGTGGATTTAATGATAGGATCGCCTAGTCTTTCGTTGCATTTAGCTTTATTTTTAATCCCTGGAACCAAATATAAATTAGGATCCGTACCTTCAAGTCTAATATGAAGTGAATAATCTCGCATTATAAAGCTAACAATGGACCAAAGAAAACTCAACAAACGGAACTTGATGTCAAGACTCTGTTACGTTCTTACAACCATATGCTGTCATCTTCATTATGTCACTTGTTGGATTGGACGACACAAATGATGGAGATGAAAATAATGATTGTTACAGAAAATAAGTAAAACGATTTTGTAAGTAATGCAGAGTAAAACATTTTTAAGTAGGTATAATATATCAATAAAACTTTATTAACTTGGATAAAATATTTTATTTATTCCAAATGTTGTCTGTAAGGTCAAAAATGCCCCAAAATCACTTACTTTTTACACCCATTGACTGTCAGAAAATTGATATTAAAAATTCATAATTACTACGAATTCTGACCAGATGAATGTCAATTACGTAGAGTTAAGAACATTTGGTGTGTGCAAGTATTTTGAGACACATTTACTTTATTGTCTCTCCTTAATGTTTTACTCCCAGGGATTGGGAAGTTTTCGAAATCACCGTTTAATTTCGACATTCCTCATGTGCCTCCTCTTCCCGCGGTTATAGGTGTTTCAAAATTAAACGGAATAAATATTTCAGATTGCAGATTACTTACTACATTGGACAGATCTCAATTATAAATTTTTGTTAAACGTATTTACATTTGAAACTCACCTTCCAACTGTAAAACGGAATACAACGTCATTGAGATGATGTAATATTAATTGAGAATTAAATTCCAGATTAGAAGAAACAAACATTTTATGAACTGAGGTAACCAAACCTAATTTAAAAAAACATCTAATACACATTTTATGTAAATGCACTGACAAATAATGCGCAACCACGCACATTTTTGAGAGCTAAGTGATTGTACCAGTAATAAGAAGTGAATTGTCAACCGTTGCATGACGACATTTACCTTTCGTTTTCTCCAAGAGAAACGTTGTAACGTACTAAGACCAAGACCGTGCCCAAAAACAAATGTACCGATTTTAACTGCAAGCACGAGCCAGAAACGTGTTCCAGAATGCTGTGTGTTGTCTATCAAACACAGATCAGAATATATTTGTTTAAATTAATTTTCCAAATATATATATGATTATTCAGTGAATCCGTTTGTCAGTTGGCTACAATATTGTCTATAGATTCGGGGTTCAAGAATTGGAACCTCGCGTAGGTTGAAGGATTTTCTTTAGGAAACAAAAGTCCTGAGTCTCATCGGCAGGGACATAAAACGGTGGAAACCATGTCGTAGATTTACTAAACATGTAAGAAACTAAAGGCTGAAATATAATAACTCTATCTCTCCGGAAAATCTGGTCCCTAGTTTAAACCAAGGTTTGTATAACTTCAGATGCTACGGAAAGTCTTTGCGTAAAAGTATAGCACATAAGACATTTATTTTTTCCACTAATTATATAGTGGGAATACCCTAGGATATAGTATACAACAAAAATGAATAACAATATTGGAATGGGTTCTGTTTTGATAATTAAGTAAGTTACTCACGGATGTAAAAAAGAAGATGACGAAAATTCGACATTGCTGTTGAATGAGTTTCTAGTGCTTGTGACACACATGCAATCTGTTAGAACAAGATATGTCAAGCTACCTAATTTTTTACCTTGACAAAGTCTACGTTTCATTTTGAAATTAGAAGTGTATAATACTAACTCCCAGAGAAACCCACATCTAATATTAGTTTGATATTAGTTTCTATTCCTCTGGAATCTGAACTTTATCACTAGACAATGCAAATTTTTAGACAGGTTTGCACGTACTTTAACAGAATTGTGACAAAGTATATAGTAAGATCTAAATAAACTAACTATTTTTTGTATTATAATTATTAGTAATAATTATATGTTTTATTATTAGTCTATTGTTAATCATTAGATTATATAACTCAGACATATTTTGATCAGAAATAAAAATTGAAACATAACCTATGTTTTTTAATCAAAGCCGGGAGAGAGACTTAATGTAGCATTGACGAGAACAGAGACAGCTCATTTACAGTCATTGTCCCCAATTGCATAGTTATGTACTGCTACAGTAGAAACTCGGGAAATATTTTATTTTTACCTTATTCACTAGCATAATTCATGCAATCACACAGATTATTTTCATTAAATTTTAAAAATTATGAAGGGACTTGTATAACAAAAAACTAAAACTATGCATGAGGAAGCATACTGTAAGAGTCTAGCAAATGTTTTTTAAATATGTGAGCAATATTTTGTTGTATTCAACATGTGTTACTATTTTTTCATGAAAGTAGTGAAAGAATTTTAATTATTCTCGAAACTGAATACTATAACTGGTAACATTTGGTATCTCGCAATATGTTAAAAATGAACTTGATACTAATTAAATATTGGCACGCGTCGAAATAAAGACGTTTGAATTTCGGGGGGAAGTGGAATACAGTGGCCTCGCATTGGTACAAATAGACTCCGCGAGTCAACGATCCTCGCAGATAACCGAAATGTCTAGGCTCCCATTCCTGTTATTTCTTTAAGCCTCTACATCCACTTTGAGGATGATCGACGACCAGAAAGTTTCATAGTAGAAAACTCTCCACCATAAGCCTGGAAAGTTCCCTTCCCTCCCTATATTACCTGTGGCGAAGACGGGAAGGATTTAGTTGTGAATTGACTGCGTTATAATCTGTGGCGAAAGAATATAAACCGCGGCGACTGGACTCAACACTGACTATAAAATAATTGTGTAACAGATAAACATAAAAACAAGATTAATTATAATTAGTGAAAAATTGTGATTGAACTGTAACTGATAGCTTGTAGAATTAAATAAAGATATTGTGAGGTAACACATGATCATATGTGTCCATTACTTAAGTCGAAACGACGTGAAGACGACCCTACGGCCGACTAACGACATTATTTCATTCTTCAAAACGCATGGAATTAATTAACTACATATGTAATGATTTCTGTCGTAAATAAAATCATGATTGTATACAACAATAGTGTCTCATTAGCTAAGTAAAATTCCGATGAAATTATCAACTCAACAGGCAAATAAATAAAAATTACAGTTTATTATTGCATATAAACCGATAGGATACAAGATGCGTAGTATTAAATTTTACAATGTCCTTGTAAGTTTTTAGACTGATTAGTTGAAATTTAAACTGTCACTGAACTAATAACACAGTGCAACAAATCGAAAGATCATGAAAACTTTTTTCGAAAATGTAGGCGTTCTTTATATATTTCCAAAAAGGTACTTATAACATCATATCACCCACAATGTTTGAACAAATAATTATATCACATAAGAAAATGGTATATATATATATATATATATATGTATATATAATGTGGCACATGAATCATGCAAAAGAAAAGTAAGACTTTAAAACACCAACATACTGAAAAATACACACAGTGAACAGATGCATACAGAGAATGTGGTACAAAAGAAGCACTAAAGTAATTAATTCCGCGCGTTGTTAATTGCCGTAGCATAGCTCCTGCATTTCCTCTTATGAGGAATATCCATGTGCTCACGGTGAAGCACCCAGCAGTAGTCGCCCATCATCCGAAAATCCCAACATACTCTGGGATACGAGTATTTCCACATACTTAAAGGAGTCTAGGATTCTCGCTTCACGACCTACATTGAATGAAGGAAATATTGATCAAGCATTAGTTTCCGAATATCGAATATATTTCAACTTAGCATCTGAGAGTTTGGGGAACTTGTTACATATATATTTGAAAATGTTATCATATTCAGGTAATGCCTTGACAAATTGCTTCATCATGCCCAGTTTGACGTCCAGAGGGGGCAAGAATATTTTGTCTCTTTCCATAAGAGTGTCACACTTGATATTTGTGTCCCCTGAAACCAATTTCAAAATTCCGGGCCACTAGTTTTGCTCTCAATGTTTGAACGAGCCCGACTGTCTCATTGATAGATGAAACGGGACATTTTATATATCCTGTTGTTTTCCTAGAATTACATCCAAACTTTCAAATCATCACACACCATCCAATTATTGTGATCCTCACATTGATCTTCTTATTCTTCTACTACAAGGTTTAGGCTATGCAGCCTCTTCCGGCGAAGTTAAAGGTGGAGTCCATCTTCTACGTGGTCGGCCAACATCTCTTGTTCCTCTGGTATTATACAGGAAGTTCTTTTTGGTATTCTTTCGTTGTTCATTCTCATTAAGTGTTCTGTCCATTTCTTATTATTTTCGCTGATTTTATCTTCAATTTTATATATATTTAATTCTTCTCGTATAGTTTCAACAGCATTTCCGCAGTCTGTATCCTACTTTTATCCCTTGATTTCATTATCCAATTTTCACTTCCATACAACAACAAAGGAACAGCCATTGTTTTATATCATTTAAGTTTCGTAACTTTCCTTGTTTTCCGACCTAAGGTTCTTTTAATGGTTCCACAAATAGCCTGGAATTTATTTACTTTATTTTCTATATCTTTATTTTCTCTATAAGTTATATCACATCCTGCATATTGGAAATGTGATATTTGTTCTATTATTTTGTTATCCAGTACAATGTTTGATCTAATTCCATATTTACCAATAAATGCCATTACTGTTGACTTATTTATTGATATTTTACAATTATATCTATTGGCTATTAATTTAAATTTATATGCTAACATTTGGAGCTCATTTTCAGATTCTGCTAAAAGTACAACATCGTCAGCGAATAATAAAGAATTTATTTTATCTTCATTATCGATTAATATTCCTTCATTAGTTAAAACCTTTTTCCATTCTTTTAGGATATCGTCCATATAAATATTAAATAATATAGGTGAGAGTGAACACCCTTGTCGTACTCCTTGGTTTATTTGAAAAAATGTCTTATTTTTAGTCAGCTGTGGGTCAATGCAAATATTTGTTCCATAGTACAAGCTCTTAACAGTTTCTATAATCTGAATAGGGAGGCCTTTTTCTTTAGAAGATTCCACAATATTTCCCTGTTTACTCGATCAAATGCTTTATCTAAGTCTATAAATAACAAATGTGTTTCCAGGTTTTTTTCTTGTCTTTTGTTTATTATCTGATTCAGGGCAAATACTCCATCGGTACAAGATCTTCCTTTTCGGATCCCATTTTGTTCTTCTGCTAGTGTTACTTCAGTAATTCGTTGTATTCGTTTTGCTATTATTCTAGCATAGATTTTATATCCACTATTTAGGAGGTTAATGCCTCTGTAATTAGATGGTTGGTTTCTTTCTCCTTTCTTGTAAATTGGTTTTACTATACCTTGCCTCCATGTTGCTGTATATTATGATTCTCCCAACACATATTAAGAAAATTCAAGAATCTTAATTTAAAGAATATATCTGCATATTTCACATTTTGGTTCTTCTTCTTTTTCATTCTCGTTGTACCACAGGTCTCTGAAATATTCTATCCAATGTTGTTCTGATATTGATGTAGGTATAATATGCAGCTTCTTTTTCTGATTTATTTAAATATTTAATTCCTCACATTGATTTATGATAAAACTGCGCGTGATGCGAAATTTTGAGTATCATTTTCGAATTCAGGAGTTCGCAATACATAAAGAACGCCTACATTTTCGAAAAAAATTGCACTGTTGCATTGTGTCATTAATGAAAAGGTCCTAAGTAGAAGATTCCCTAACTGTAGGTTGTTACTGAATACACTATCAGCAATTTAACAGCTGATGCCAGCTAACGTTACTATTTCTCTACTGTTACTTTCGAATTTGAAATATTTAATTTCATCTCAGTGCCTCATATAGGGAAATAAGACTAGCTTTAAATTCATGGGTCACAATTGAACACTTAATAAATGGGCGAAGCCTTTTATCCAAAGGTAAAATTATAATATTGAATATTTTGCCTTTATTTTTACTACTTATTGGTTTTCAAAATAAAATGTTCATTTCCTTTACTAGATTGAAAGTGTTAAAATGTTTTTTGAATTTCATTTAACAATTAAATTACTAACGGTAAAATGTATTTGTTACCAAGAATATAATGCAGAATTCATTTATCTTATAACAATAGGAGCAGATAGTTCAGTGATATGTTACAGATATTAATTATAGAGGATTAGCAGTTACTCTTAACCGGTATTGCTGTGATGTACGTTATTAATTCCCTACATCGTGGCGTTGCCCGCCAACATAATTTCAGTTTTTCCTACAAAATTATTAATCTTTGTAATTTTGGTTTTAATTATTCGAGAATTAATTTGTAACACAAAAATTAAAATAATTGTTGTTTGAATATTTAAAGCAAACTTTCAGTGTTAAAAGATGATTGATGTCTCAGCAACATTATTACATTGCAAAATTTCTTGATAATGAAACGATAAAAGTCTGCGATGATGTAGATGTTGCAGAGAATATTTGCATCGATACTTCATATAGTCTACGTATTTTATTTAGTCAGATCAAGGTCATACTGGAGTGTCAATCCGCTTCTCCCTCATGTCTTAACAGTTAGTGCTGGGTTTTATAATGCTAAGCGAGACAATCTCAACCCATCAACTCTTCATACCACACAGCTTATGACTGGATTCAATTTGGCAACTAAGCAATGACCTTGATCTGACTAATGACAATCCGTTGATTAGTGTCGTTAATATCTCAAAATATAATGTAGGAAACAGTCAAGGTGTTTACGTGCTACATTCCATTCATCATATAAACCCACTACAGATCTTGAGAGACTCTTGGGGTAGTACGAGGTTAAGGCTTTCACATTGTTAGACGATAGGCACGAAATGTCGGATAACTAGTCACAATACATGACGGTCGTTTCTGTCACAGAAAATTCAACTGTCACTCATTTCTATTAGAGGATGTGTCGATCCCAGAGCCGTGGTGTCACCAGAAGGTTTATAACGTATTGCGATATGCAATTACGTCACGGCGTGCCGCTTGTTATATATTTTTATTTATTCCCTTCGTTCCGCTCGTGACATGAATTTTCCCATTGTGGGATGTTTCTTAATATGAATAATTTATTCGCGCTTATTTTCCTATGTATATCAGTGAGTGACATGTGATAAGTACATGGTCTCCTGGAGATATCTAGTAGAAAACTAAGGTATTGCTTGGATGGAAGATCAGTTAAATGTTGCTCATAGGCATATTTACTCAGACTTTAGGTTTTTTACGAGCCTGAAAATCTTCATACTCGGGACCCATGGGTTAAAGTCCTTCTCAGAAAACGTTTCCCTTGGATTTTTCTAACCTCGGCTGTGCATGAACCAGCGATTCCTGGAACTAGAGACAAGGAATATAACCACTAGACCACCGCGACTGACTTGTATATTGTGACGCATTGTAATAGTAATGTTTGAATTTAGTGGGTAATAGCGAGAGTTATGGACTCACATTGGTTGTTGACTCGCGTGCAGAAATGCCCACGTCCGGATGGTTCTACCCTCCGTACCAGAGCCATCAATTCCGGAAGTTCCAAACTAGAATACTGTCGACGAATACTCGGGAAATTTCCTGTCCTGGGCTATATAAGCATTGCCAGCGTCGGCGAGAACGTGAATTCATACGAAGGTATTGCGCCAAGTGAAGCCATTAGTTACTGAAAATAATTTTGTGACAAGTAAAACTGTAAAGTGAGATTAATTATTCCAGAAATTTGTTAATGAAGAGTCGCCGAAAATTTATGTGAACCAAATGAAGCTATTGTGAAATTTTATCTGAACGTCTGTTGTGTTTATTGAAAGAAAACAATGTTAGAACGACTCCCGGTAGCGCAGGGTAATACAGTATTATATTAATAATTAATTAATCTATGTTAAATGTCATACTCAGCCATACATATACAACAGTAACTCACACATATAAGACATGTAAAATGAAACAGAAGTTAAGAATAACAAAAATAATTGAAATTTGATGTAAAAATATAGATTTTTATACATATATGAATGTTTTAATTCCACGCTAAAAGCAGTAAAATAAGGGGGGAAATTTTAATAAAATATTTATATATTATCTCTTTATCGAAGTGTATACTTAAGAGTTATTTTAACGATTTTGCAACGTAATGATTGCAATAAAACACCTTATGAAACTCTAGAAACTTCGAAAGAGCTATTATTTTGCATTTTTTGACATTTTTTTATAATATATAAAATGTTATATGTTAGATTTGCCGTAAAAAACACACGCAATGCTAATAGTAAGAAAGCAACATGCAGTGAAAATATTTTTGTAAAAAATGAAAATAGTTATATTATTTTAATATTTTTAATAGGTAAAAAATAACATTACCATTTTTCATACTTCTATAATTGTGCATATAATATAATTATATTGTCAGCTGACTAACGAGTGACGTATACTAGCTTGGTTCAGTGTGCTGCATTCTGGAACCAGCAGTGGCTCCTTGACAACTAATTACTTAATGATATCACTTAACCTTAATATCGTGTTTGCTTGCGGTAGTTTTCTGCCTGCTGAAGTCATGAATTAGAGATGAGGATGTGATCACCCTGAAGTAGGGCATCGTAAACCACACTGCCCGTCAAGTTGAGCAAACGGAATGAGCCACGCAATTCTAGGTGAGGACATTTCACACTTATCTTGACCTGGGTCCGTCACTGATGGTGGAATCCAGATGTATTTGAAATTATGATGATAATAATGTTAATAATAATAACAATAATAATAGTAATAATAATGATAAAAGTGTATATGTTTCACTTCCTACAAAACTCAACATATTTTAAATTATGGATTGGGTTTAACCATTGCAATTGTTAATTCATTGCACTTAGTCTCACTATAATCAATCTAAACCTTACTTATGAAATAGCCAAAACGGTCTGTGTCACACCGACTAAGTAGAAGAGGTATGTTTTTATTGTTTCCGTAGTGCTCGTGGCCTTTCAACTACATAAGTGACACCCGTAAACTGTTTGCGGTTATAACGATCACGCGTTTCATAACAGTAAAATAATATAATAATAATAATAATAATAATAACAATAATAATATATTAATAATGATGAATTTTGTAGTATTTATATTATTTCTTATTTAATTCGTCTACTAACGATGATAGAACCTTCACCAGAGATTGTGTAAAGATATTAGACATTCAGAAGTACTGTATTGCCGTAGACTTTCACGGCCGGAGTTGCTATGATGATCTTAAATAAGATTTTCGGGCTCTAGGCCGTAGTTTTGACGCTTGTAGTTCCCCGACGTTTTGCAAGAGACGCATTCAGTCTCTGGCGAAACGTCGGGGAACTACAAGCCTTACGACCACGGCCTACAGCCCGAAAATCTTCTTCGAGATCATCATTCAGAAGTATTTTTGAAAATCTGCCTCATGATCACTGTATTCAAGAGGTGGAGGACTTTCCATCAATTCACCTAATTAAAATATGAATTGAAGTGATCATATTAAATGCAGAAAATATATTTACTCTAATTAACTGTGATGATAACTGAGCACTCATTCTGAGGACCCATTTTACATCACTTAAATATTTATGTGTAGGTCCATATGAGACATTTTAGTTAAATTGATATAATTGTTGGTTACACAATATGGAATCACGAACAATGCAGAAGTGATTACTGAACTGTTAAAGCTATTAATTGAAATGTGTCAATATGTGTTAGAGAAAGAGTCCATCCATAGAGAGGTAGCGGCGCGTGGACAAAAAGTTTAAAACCAATTGATGAAGTGAAAAGTGGCGTCCTGCGAAACGAAGTTACTTTTTTCAGCGCAAATAAAACCAAATAAAAACTTGCTTTAGTGGACGTAACAAATACATTGGTGCCCAGGGACAAAACCTATATAAAAGTTTTTAACTTTTTTTATCCTGAAGATATTATCGCTGTTACCTTTACTAATTGAACCCACAGTAACCGTCGCATGTGAACTGAATTCGGAGCAATAGTTTCGTTTTTTCAAACAAACATGATTTTTATTCATTTAAAAACAGATACATCATTTTTTGTACTCAAATTTGTAACACCAACCTGTGTGGACACCCATAAACACGTTCCATTATTCCACTACTGGACTGTAATGTTACTTCAATTGCATTATGGGATCTTTTAGATCTCAGGATTTATGATTAGTGAGGGGTTGCTGATCCCCCATCGGGCGCCTCCCCAGGTGGTGGATAGGGGAATGCCTCCCAAATATAGGTGGTACCGGGGAAATGAAATACCCGGGGTGAACCAAAATCAGCATAGCGTGTGTTCCACATTGGACGGCTATAATGGGCAGATAGAGCCCAGAGGCGAAGAGAAGGCAATCTACCTAAGGGAAGGCACCCTAAAAACAAAGCTGAAGCAAGTTGGGAGGCTGTAAGGTGGCAATCCCACCACCCAACTATATCTGCGCAGCACTTGTAAGGCGGCCAGATGAAGTTTCTATTACTAAAAAGTGAGGATAATTAAAATAATAAACCCATTAAAATTAATTGTATATGAAATTAATATTAATGGAGCAATTTTTTGAATAGTTATGAGAATAAAACAATTATTTCATCTTAATCCTTCTACGAAAGAGATTAAATATATATAAAATTGAAGATAAAATCAGCGAAAATAATAAGAAATGGACAGAACACATAATGAGAATGAACAACGAAAGAATACCAAAAAGAAACTTCCTGTATAATCCCAGAGGAACAAGAGATGTTGGCCGACCACGTAGAAGATGGACTCCACTTTTAACTTCGCCGGAACAGGCTGCATAGCCTAAACCTTGTAGTAGAAGAAGAAGATGTTTATATTGCCTTAGTAACGCATTCAAATTTAGCAACAGCCAATCAATGTGTTACCAACCTATAACATACTGCCCATTCACTCAAGCACTTCCAGATAATATTTTGAAATGTTGTAAATTCTTCAGAGTAATACCTCATTGATTTATTTAAGATTTTGTTTATTATATTTGGTAATCATTTATATTTTCATGACAAGTTTTTAACACTACTTAGTTACAAATTCTAGTAAGCAGGTACTCTCCTACCATCTCAGTCGCCATAACATATTTGTATGGAAACCTTGTACACCTCATCTCTATTGCTGTTTTAACTGTTACTAGTACAAATTCATTGTATTGTTAATATGAAAACACACAATTCTACTAGAAATATTTACACAGTGCATCCATGAATTTTATGGCGAAGTATTATTTTCACCAACCGACAACGCGAACATATTGGAAAACCATGTAATACTCATTCGTATTAATTTACTTCCGTTCAAGCATGGAATGTCTAGAATGGGTGCGAGTCAAATGCATTCACCAAAGCAGTACGGTATAAATTCAAGTAAAAATAATTGACCTTCTATCAGGAACAGAATAAGCATATTCAGTCTTCATGAAGATAGTAACGAAAATGATGCCGCATGAAAGAACATTATTATTAAGAGTACAACTTTAAACATAAATTTATAAATACACCTGGTCTTCTCCAGAGGGTGAATCTCGAAAGTAGGTAGATCATGTATTAGTAGATAAACAATAGAACATTTGTATAATCAACGTCAGGTCAGTTAAAGGGAGGGACAGCATAACGGATAATGTTGCGGTCAGGGTGAAATCATAGAACAGTTTTCTCTAAGGGTGAAAACTTCAAAAGTATATTACTTTTTTCCTTAATATCACTGTTTAATTGCATGCCTGTCTTTGCGATCAATATTGTGCTAAAACTACTCTACCTTAAATATCTAATTTGTGCAGCTCTCTCCGTTCTGGTAAAAACTGTTTCCTAGCAGTCATTTTCTCTTGAATTTGGTTTATGATTTCGTGACTCAGTCATCTTCAGAATATTCTATATCTTTCATTTGGTATCTGTTTGCGATGACTGATCTTTTTTGCTAATATTTTATCATTAGACAAGTATGTAGCGGAACTGTGGTCCTTCAAAATAATAACAATATGGCGGTGGCTGAAACTAAGCGGGTACCAGAAATTTTCACTTCTTGAAAATTACTCAGGTCAGACATAATAAGCTTCATTCCACAGCTACAACCTCGGTAGGAGAAATGTTAATTCAGTTAAGATCACTATGATACTAAGTTTAGAGTAAATATCCTAGAGAAGGAATAGCATTTCTGACAAGATCTCAGTGAAAATAAATGTGTCAGAAAATGAGACGTTTGCTTTAATATTTCGAACCCCTGTGTGTACTGTACCTATGTAGTAATCAAACAGCCAGCTCCTTCCATTCAATCTATGTGGCGATATTTTTCAGTTTTCTGTTCATGTAATATTATTTCAACAAGAACAGTTCCGAATGGAATTTCTTTAATTATATTCAGGTATGAAATAGTAACTCTCTTTACTCAGCTAATTGCCAAGTCGAGAGATCACGTAGGATAATATAAATTTTACACAAAAATATCACCTGGCGAAACTAGTGTTATCGAGCCATATACAGTAACTATTTCCTGAGCTAATATTTTCCCATCATTCCGTGTTCAATCCTATAATCCACCTCCAATTAGGTTAATACTTACTTGGCTTACTTTTTGGGCACTTTCCCTTGTATTCTCCTACCAGACGATTGAATGCCCCTTTTTCATTCCCAATTCGTGTCATATGTATTATCCATCGCACAATGTTTTTTTCCCACTTCTGTTCCCATAAATATCCCGTAGATCACTCTTGTCCATTGACTGGTATGCTAGTCTCTCTTTTTTTCTAAGGACTTTATTATCAAATACTCATAACTTTTTCCTTCTTTTAAAGTAAGGCACCCTGTTTTGAGTTCATATACTATAACAGAAAGAATAACCTTTTTATATACTTTAGTATAACATTTTTAGAGAATTTGGTATGACAAGAGGCCTGTAATAAATAATAGCATGCGTGTCTAGAGTTTAATTTCTTTCTGCGCCTTATTCGTTTTTCCTAGATATTTGAGTAGCACTATCACAGGAAAAGGTACTGTATACAAGTAATAAATGTTTGGTACGGGAAAACTACGTCGTGTAGAATCCCCGAGAATAAATTGTTCTGATCCAGTTCGTCCATTTATCAATAAACCCTAATTGAGTGATCGAGACTGTATTCTGGACAAAAATATGGACTTGTGCTATGTAGCTGTCTGCTCAGAGGATGCTGGGTCAAGCAAAATATGGGTCAAGAGTATTTTTAATACGGTAGAATTTCTAGAACGAAGCGCATGGAAAAAACCAATCTGGTCGGTTTATATAATGTAATCTCCTTTCGCTATAGTAATGTCTGATGCGTAAGAGTATAGAAGCATGCCCACACAACCAAAACCTCTTAACATGTAAATGTGGAACTACTTCAACTTTTAGAAATGCATAAAAGTTAGTTAGGGAAAATAGTTGAAAGCTCAAGTTCCATAAACCGAACAGGCATTTAGATACGAGGGTTTTAACCGCACATGATATTCCTGTTGGATGTTTTTGTTCGAATTATAGAGCTCTTTTGTTTTACCAGCTGTTATGTGGCGAAGTAGTCACTTGTTTGTGTTTAATATTCAGATTTCTACAGCCACAACACTTTAAGTTTGTAGACGTGTAAGGAATATAAGTCTCAATGTTTCCTAACATATGTTTCACTAACGTAACATCTGTTTACGAGAGCATTCAGTTATAAATGAATACTTGTTTCTAGCTGTAAATTGTAATAAGTCACAAGTAGGAAAATATGAAAATCGGAAATTATCGTGGCTAAAACTTTTAATTAACTTATTCTCAAATTGTTTGACAAAAAATGATTATGAAATTGATCTATAATTATCAAATAATCACTTTTACTCTATACAATTTTCAGAGATTGTTTAGTGGTATTATGATTAAAGTTTTAATTAGTATATTATTTTTATTATCATTTAATACCTTACAATTTTTTGTGTGTAGGTTTACTGTAAGCGGACTTATAAACCGTGTTGAAAACAAAATGTAAAAATAATAATTAACATGTAAATTGGTAGTGATATAAGATATATTTGTATAATTTATTTCTTATTATTATTATTATTATTATTCGGCTTTCCTCCACTTACAGGTTTGCCGTCTTCAGGTTCCATTTATTTCCATCATTCTAATCTCCTTCCTAATTCCTATCATCCATTATAGTTCTGACGTAGGTTTTCCATTTCCATCTTGGCCTGCCATGTTTATTCCTTCCAGGGGGGTGACCATTGGTATATATTTTTGCCTATCTTTCATTTTCCAATCTCTGTAAATGGCCATACTATTTAAGCGTTTTATTTTCAATCCTCTTAACAACAGATGTGGTGACATTAATATCTCTCCAAAGGAATTCATCTCCCATTTTATCTCGTCTTGTATTTTGGAGGCTTCTTCTAAAATAATCAAATTCAACTGTTCTAATTTTATTCTTTTGTAATTCCGTCAAAGACCAAGTTTCACTCCTATATGACAAACTATTCTATATTATGCTCTTATGAATTTTCATTTAGAGTTTGCTTTGTAATATGTGTGTTCCAAATTATTCTATGTAAATCATATTTGAAGAGAAAAATTATACGATCAGACCGGGACTTGAACCCGGGACCCTTGGTTCTCTAGACCAAGTGCTCTACCAACTGAGCTACCTGAGCAAGTACCGATCTAAACGCAAATCTTTCTCTATATACATTGTAATTCCCATCTACCAAATGCTGTGAAGCCATGCTTCTATCTTGCAAATGGCGGCTCCTTTATTAAGAAGACATATTTGGGAATTATACATTACAGCCAGTACGGCTTTTTCCAAGTTTTTATTATTGATTTCGTACATCTCAATGATGGATAAATCATATTTGTAGAGAAAAAATATACGCTCAGACCGGGACTCGAACCCGGGACCCTTGGTTCTCTAGATCAAGTGCTCTACCAACTGAGCTACCTGAGCAAGTACCGATCTAAACGCAAATCTTTCTCTATATACATTGTAATTCCCATCCACCAAATGCTGTGAAGCCATGCTTCTATCTTGCAAATGGCGGCTCCTTTATTAAGAAGACATATTTGGGAATTATACATTACAGCCAGTACGGCTTTTTCCAAGTTTTTATTATTGATTTCGTAATCTCAATGATGGATAAATCATATTTGAAGAGAAAAATTATACGCTCAGACCGGGACTTGAACCCGGGACCCTTGGTTCTCTAGACCAAGTGCTCTACCAACTGAGCTACCTGAGCAAGTACCGATCTAAACGCAAATCTTTCTCTATATACATTGAAATTCCCATCTACCAAATGCTGTGAAGCCATGCTTCTATCTTGCAAATGGCGGCTCCTTTATTAAGAAGACATATTTGGGAATTATACATTACAGCCAGTACGGCTTTTTCCAAGTTTTTATTATTGATTTCGTAATTCTCAATGATGGATAAATCATATTTGAAGAGAAAAATTATACGCTCAGACCGGGACTTGAACCCGGGACCCTTGGTTCTCTAGACCAAGTGCTCTACCAACTGAGCTACCTGAGCAAGTACCGATCTAAACGCAAATCTTTCTCTATATACATTGTAATTCCCATCTACCAAATGCTGTGAAGCCATGCTTCTATCTTGGAAATGGCGGCTCCTTTATTAAGAAGACATATTTGGGAATTATGCATTACAGCCAGTACGGCTTTTTCCAAGTTTTTATTATTGATTTCGTACATCTCAATGATGGATAAATCATATTTGAAGAGAAAAATTATACGCTCAGACCGGGACTTGAACCCGGGACCCTTGGTTCTCTAGACCAAGTGCTCTACCAACTGAGCTACCTGAGCAAGTACCGATCTAAACGCAAATCTTTCTCTATATACATTGTAATATTTTCTCTTCAAATATGATTTATCCATCATTGAGATGTACGAAATCAATAATAAATACTTGGAAAAAGCCGTACTGGCTCTAATGTATAATTCCCAAATATGTATTCTTAATAAAAAGGAGCCGCCATTTGCAAGGTAGAAGCATGGCTTCATAGCATTTGGTAGATGGGAATTACAATGTATATAGAGAAAGATTTGCGTTTAGATCGGTACTTGCTCAGGTAGCTCAGTTGGTAGAGCACTTGGTCTAGAGAACCAAGGGTCCCGGGTTCAAGTCCCGGTCTGAGCGTATAATTTTTCTCTTCAAATATGATTTATCCATCATTGAGATGTACGAAATCAATAATAAAGACATGGAAAAAGCCGTACTGGCTGTAATGTATAATTCCCAAATATGTCTTCTTAATAAAAGGAGCCGCCATTTGCAAGGTAGAAGCATGGCTTCATAGCATTTGGTAGACGGGAATTACAATGTATATAGAGAAAGATTTGCGTTTAGATCGGTACTTGCTCAGGTAGCTCAGTTGGTAGAGCACTTGGTCTAGAGAACCAAGGGTCCCGGGTTCAAGTCCCGGTCTGAGCGAATAATTTTTCTCTTCAAATATGATTTATCCATCATTGAGATGTACGAAATCAACAATAAAGACATGGAAAAAGCCGTACTGGCTGTAATGTATAATTCCCAAATATGTCTTCTTAATAAAAGGAGCCGCCATTTGCAAGATAGAAGCATGGCTTCATAGCATTTGGTAGACGGGAATTACAATGTATATAGAGAAAGATTTGCGTTTAGATCGGTACTTGCTCAGGTAGCTCAGTTGGTAGAGCACTTGGTCTAGAGAACCAAGGGTCCCGGGTTCAAGTCCCGGTCTGAGCGAATAATTTTTCTCTTCAAAATATGATTTATCCATCATTGAGATGTACGAAATCAATAATAAAGACATGGAAAAAGCCGTACTGGCTGTAATGTATAATTCCCAAATATGTCTTCTTAATAAAAGGAGCCGCCATTTGCAAGGTAGAAGCATGGCTTCATAGCATTTGGTAGACGGGAATTACAATGTATATAGAGAAAGATTTGCGTTTAGATCGGTACTTGCTCAGGTAGCTCAGTTGGTAGAGCACTTGGTCTAGAGAACCAAGGGTCCCGGGTTCAAGTCCCGGTCTGAGCGAATAATTTTTCTCTTCAAATATGATTTATCCATCATTGAGATGTACGAAATCAATAATAAAAACTTGGAAAAGCCGTACTGGCTGTAATGTATAATTCCCAAATATGTCTTCTTAATAAAGGAGCCACCATTTGCAAGATAGAAGCATGGCTTCACAGCATTTGGTGGATGGGAATTACAATGTATATAGAGAAAGATTTGCGTTTAGATCGGTACTTGCTCAGGTAGCTCAGTTGGTAGAGCACTTGGTCTAGAGAACCAAGGGTCCCGGGTTCAAGTCCCGGTCTGAGCGTATAATTTTTCTCTTCAAATATGATTTATCCGTCATTGAGATGTACGAAATCAATAATAAAAACTTGGAAAAAGCCGTACTGGCTGTAATGTATAATTCCCAAATATGTCTTCTTAATAAAGGAGCCGCCATTTGCAAGATAGAAGCATGGCTTCACAGCATTTGGTAGATGGGAATTACAATGTATGTAGAGAAAGATTTGCGTTTAGATCGGTACTTGCTCAGGTAGTTCAGTTGGTAGAGCACTTGGTCTAGAGAACCAAGGGTCCCGGGTTCAAGTCCCGGTCTGAGCGTATAATTTTTCCCTTCAAATATGATTTATCCATCATTGAGTTGTACGAAATCAATAATAAAAATTCTATGTAAAGTTTTAGTTGCATTTCTTGCCATTGCAATTTTAGTCTGTACATCTTTCTCACATGTGCCTAAACTTGTAATTATTGATCCAAGGTATTTAAATTTTTTTTTATTTTCCCTGTTTCTAGTATGAAGGCATCCACATAATTTCCCAAACACATATATTCTCTTTTCAGTAAATTTATATTCAGTCCCCATTCGTAATATTCTTCCATTAGTTTATTTCTCATCTTTTTAATATCATCTTCATCCCCTGCAAAAATTATTTGAACATCTGCAAACAAAAATGAATGTAGTATTTTTCCTCCTATAGCAATACCCATTTCAGAACATTTTAATACCATACATTAAGAGCCTGGTCTAAATAAATGTTAGAACGAATTGGTGACAATCTGCATCCCAGTTTAAGGCTTTTATTCACTGTGAATTATTATGTTAAATTTATTCTGTACTTTTACTTTTACTTTTGTATTACTATAGATCCTCCTAACAATATTAATTCATTTATCACATATATTCATATTTATCAGTACCGTAGGAGATAAAATTGATCGCAACAACAACAGGGGCATCTCATTACTTTCAACTTCGTACAAAATTCTAACAAATATATTAGTAAGCTGACTTACTCCCTATATTGATGACATTCTAGGAGATCATCAATGTGCATTTAGAAGAAACAGGTCTACAACAGATCAGATTTTTAGTATAAGACAGATTTTAGAAAAGAAATGGGAATACAATGGAACTGTACATCAACTATACGTAGACTTCAAAAAAGCATATGATTCAATTAAGAGGGAGAAGTTATATAGTATCCTGCTGGAGTTCGGAATTCCTAAAAAGTTAGTTAGACTTCTACGAATGTGTCTAAATGGCTCAAAGAGTAGGGTGCGTGTAGACAAACAGTTTTCAGACACTTTTGAAATCCAGAATGGGTTGAAGCAAGGAGATGCACTATCTCCTCTACTATTTAATTTTGTACTAGAGCATGCCACTAAATCTTTAGAGAATGAGGAAGGCTTACAACTGAATGGTATTAATAAGCTGTTAGTTTATGCTGATGATGTAGTACTACTGGCCGATAGCGAGGAGATACTAAAGGCCAACACGCACACACTATTGAGTAACACTAAGAAATTAGGACTGGAAGTAAATATCAGTAAAACTAAATATATGGTCACACGTAGAAATTCATTATATAATGGAAATGGACAGCTAATGACAAATGAGGGAAATTTTGAGGAAGTGGCTGAATTCAAATACCTAGGAACCATAATCACAAATAGGAATGAGATGCACTAAGAAATTAAACATAGGCTCAATTCTGGAAATGCTTGCTATTCTGCATTGCAGAGACTTTTGGTGTCCCAACTCCTTTCAAAAAACGCTAAGCTGAAAATATATAAAACTATTATTCTGGGCTCTTACTTTAAGGGAGGAAAGGAGATTACGAGTATTTGAGAATAAAGTTCTTAGGAAAGTTTTTGGACCAAAGAGAGATGAACAGACAGGTGAATGGAGAAGACTACATAACAATGAACTACATGGTCTTTATAGGAAGCCAGATATAATAAGAACTGTTAAGTCTCGTAGACTGCGATGTGCAGGACATGTTGCACGTATGGGGAATGAAAGACGTGCATGGAAACTTCTTGTAGGAAAGCCAGAAGGAAAACGCCCAGTTGGTAGACCAAGAATGAGGTGGGAGAACAATATTAACTGTGACTTGAGTGAGGTAGATTGTACAGGGAATGAATGGAAAGCAATGGCTCAGGATAGGGATGTATGGAGAACTTATGTACTCACAGCCATGAACCTACGGGTTCGATAGTACCAGTGAGTAAGTAAGTAAGTCCATAACAATTGTTGATGTACACTATCATATGCCATCTCGAAATCAATATGGTCATATGCAGTTATTTATTTTGTTTTCCAAAATTTTATCTTGTAATTGTCTAATACAGAACATATTATCAATTCATGATCTTCCACTTCGGAATCCACATCGGTCTCTTCTTAAGTTATCTTTTAACTCCTTAAGTTTAAAATATGTAATTGTACTAAAAATCCTAGCTGTTGAAGGTAAAACACTTATACCTCTATAATTTTAGAACAGGTTTTATCAGCTTTTTTTAAATAGGAGTAATATACGATAAATGCCAGTCTTTTGGGATATCGTCTCCAATTTCAATTTTATTAAAAACTTTTGTTAAAAATATTACCAAAATATCCCTTCCTCGTTTTAGGAGTTCCGTCTGAATATTTCCTGGCCCTGGTGCTCTCCCATTTTTTGCCTCATTCCCATGTGTATTTATGTATTTCCCGATGTTGGAAGAAACTATTCATTATCATAAAGCCATGTTCTTTACATAAACCCAATCAACCTATCTCCGTTGATATTTTCCTTTTTTTTCCCAAATGGTCCAATCACTTCATCTTTCATTCTACTTCCTACTCGACTATTAAAATCTCCTGTTATTATTATTTATTGATTTTTTTTTCCAAACGTTCTGACTGTTTGTCAGAAAATTAATTTTCCTCTATGGTCCATCCATCCTCATTTACGGCATATACTCCTATTGTTATAAGCTCCATCCCAAAAAGTTTGATATTTAATTTAATAATTCGTTCGTCAATTTCTTCCCAAGACACCATATTTTTTTCAAAATGGATATACCTCTTTTTGCTCTAATAGTATTGGTACTCCACTCCAGATATGTGTATAATTTCCTAATTTTTCCTGCCCTTTCCCTTTCGTTTTTGTTTCTGAGAGCACAATTATATCAGTATTCATTGCTGTAATCTCATTTATTACTTCTTGTTCTTCAGAATTCAAGCCTCGAACATTCCATGTGCCAATAGCAAAGGTCCGTTTTCATGGCTTAAGTCTCTCATATTTAAATCCATCCGGCTGACATATTTTATTGAAGAACGTAGGATTAGGACTTGCTGACAGAGCTACTAAAAAGTGGCAGTGGTTTTACTCGAGATTTATTAAGGTGTACATAGTCGGTATCTCTAGCCTTCTCGAGACCGTACCAACCATTTGCTGCTCATAATTTATTTTATATGTTTAATTAAACAGTATGAAGTAACTTAAAAGTATGTTGAGTATACAGTACCGACTTACAGTTAAACATGAATTTATTTTCACTGCTAATCGACACATTTAAATAATTGACATCAGGAATAAGTATGGATTATGTCATCAATTACTTTTTTTTCATCATCGACACCGTGATGTTGGCCTATCATATAGAGTAACTTTACTTTTTATCTTATTCATATGCTTAACACTGGTAAATTATTTACTATGGTACTTGGCATATTCTAATACAATTTTCTTGTAATGTTGCCGAAATTAAAATTAAATAACAATAATAACAACAATAATAAAAATAATGACAATAACAATAAGAACAGCAACAATAACATCAATCAAAACAAAGTAATATAAAATAATAATGAATAATAATAATAATCTTATATATTAGGAATTGTTTTGGAATACGGTAGTTTTCCTACAACCAGTTGTAAATTATAGTCCTCCATAAATCTCTATTCTCTGCATAAATCCTCTCGACACCATGATCCCATACATTACTTCAACCCACTTTTATTTTGGCACCCCTTTCTTCTATTTCCCCTGCTTCAACATCTGAGATAATCTTACGTATCCTCTCATCTGGCATCCATTTTACGTGCCAAATGATGTACGTTTCTTTCCTCAATAACTTGTAAAATGCATTTTTCTACTTCGATTATTTCTCTAATCTTGTCTCTCCTAGAATTTCCAGAAGCCTTCCTACAAAAATCATCTCTGTCACCAATAGTTTATGTGCTTCCTCTCTGCTTAACGTCCACATTATCGCACAATAAAATAGTATAATATCCATCAATTAACAAAAAATAAGTTTTTAGTTTTGTTCAGAATAATTGTACTCCACATCTGCGAATAAAATATTCCATTTGTTTTCCTTCCTTGACTTGCTCAGAATTGCTTATTCCTTCAGACTCTAATATTAATCCCAATTTTTGAATTTATTACTTACTTACTTACTCACTGGCACTAAATAACCCGTAGGTTCAAGACCGCGCGGACATAAGCTCTACATACATCTCTATCCTGAGCTAATATTTTCCAATCATTCCCTGTATAATCTATTTCACTCAAATGATAGTTAATGTTATTCTCCCACCTCATTATTGGTCTACCAACTGGAAGTTTTCCCTCTGGCTTTTCTACAAGAAGCTTGCATGCAAGTCTTTCATTCCCCATACGGGCAACATGTACTGCCCATCGCAGTCTACAAGACTTAACTGTTCTTATTATAATCTTGCTTCCTATTAAGACCATGTAGTTCATCGTTATGTAGTCTTCTCCATTCACATGTCTGTTCATCTCTCTTTGGACCAAAAATCTTCCTAAGTACTTTATTCTCAAATACTTGTAAACTCCTTTCCTCCCTTAAAGTAAGAGTCCATGTTTCGCACCCATATAATATAACTGGTAGAATAATAGTTTTATATATTTTCAGCTTAACGTTTTTTGAAAGGAGTTGGGACATCAAGAGTCTCTGCAATGCATTATAGCACGTATTTCCAGAATTGAGACTATGTTTAATTTCTTTGTGCATCTCATTCCTATTTGTGATTATTGTTCCTAGGTATTTGAATTCAGCCACTTCCTCAAAATTTTCCTCATTTGTCATTAGCTGTCCATTTCCATTATATAATGAATTTCTACGTGTGACCATATATTTAGTTTTATTGATATTTACTTCCAGTCCTAATTTCTTAGTGATACTCAATAGTGTGTGCGTGTTGTCCTTTAGTATCTCCACGCTTTCGGCCAATAATACTATAACAGCTGCATAAACTAACAGCTTATCAATACCATTGAGTTGTAAGCCTTCCTCATTCTCTAAAGATTTAATGGCATGCTCTAGTACGAAATTAAATAGTAGAGGAGATAGTGCATCTCCTTGCTTCAACCCATTCTGGATTACAAAAGTGTCCGAAAACCGTTTACCTATACGCACCCTACTCTTTGTGCCATTTAGACACATTCGTATAAGTCTAACTAACTTTTTAGGAATTCCGAACTCCAGCAGAATACTATATAACTTCTCCCTCTTAATTGAATCCTATGCTTTTTTTGACGTCTACGTATAGTTGATGGGCAGTACCATTATATTCCTATTTATTTTCCAAAATCTGTCTTATACTAAAAATCTGATCTGTTGTTGACCTGTTTCTTCAAAATGTCATCAATATAGGGGGTAAGCCTGCTTACTAATATATTTGTTAGAATTTTGTACGATGTTGAAAGTAATGAGATGCCCCTGTTATTGTTGCAATCAGTTTTATCTCCTTTCTTATAAATTGGTACGATAATTGATTCCTTCCATTAATCTGGAAGAGCTTCTTTTTCCCAAATCATACTAAACAACCAGCGTATCTTGTCCATCAATTTTTCTCCCCCTGATTTTATCAGTTCTGCTGGGATCTCATCTGAACCTGATGCTTTATACATCTTCAATTTTTCAATCGCCATTTCAAACTCTAATGCATTTGGTTCTGCGACTAGCATTTCTTCTGTTTGTTAATTATCCTCCTCAATGTCCTGTTCTCTATATACATTTAATAGCTGATTAAAGTCACTTTCCCATCTATTTAATATACACCTGGAATCTGCAATCATATCCCCATTTTCATTCCGAATTATGTTTGTTCTAGCCTGAAACCATTTCTTCTCTATACTAATTCCCTGATATAATTATCTAATGTTCATATTTTTTGCGTTCATTTCAAGATCATTAATCTTCTCTCTCAAATATTCCCTCTTTTTACTCTTTAGTAACTTAGTGGTTTCCCGTCTAATACTAATCAATTGCTCTAAAATTACCTCATTTGTCTCGTGTAACCATGCAATTTTTGCTAGCTTTCTTTTCTTTACAATGTCGGCACATTCCTCATCAAACCATTTCTTGTTTTGCCTCTTTTGTAGACAACCAGTGATTTCTGATGCTGACAATTTAATAGTATATCTTATAGCTTTCCAATCTTTATTTATGTCAGTTTCTTCTTCGTTTGCCACATTGTCATCTGAAGATTCCAGTACCTCAAACCTATTAGCAATTTTGATTTGGTATTCTTGCCGCATTTCATCATTTTTCAAGTTTTTTAATTCATATTTTACAGAATCATCTTTAGCGTTTGTTCCTCTCATAAGCGATAGCCGTTGTCTGATTTTCACCCTGACCAAATGATGATCTGAATTGCAGTCTGTCCCTCTAACAGATCTAACATCGATGATGCTACTGTGCCAGCGTTTGTCCACTAATACATGATCTATCTGGTTCTGAGTTTCTCCATCTGGGGACGTCTAGGTGTATTTATGAATATCCTTATGCTGAAATGTTGTGCTCTTAACAATGAGATTCTTCGATGTGGCGAATGTGACTAATCTAACCCCGTTGTCGTTATTATGTTCATGAAGACTGAATTTGCCTATTGTTGGTTTTAATATATCTTCCCGCCCCAATTTTGCATTAAAATCTCCTAAGACAATTTTCATATGATATCGTGAAATGTTATCAAATAAGCATTCTAATTCTTCATAGAACTCATCCTTGATCTTGTCATCTTTATCTTTTGCGGGTGCATGTACATTTACAATTATAAAATCATGTTGTTTACCGTTTAGAATTATGTATGATATTCTATCACTAACAAACTTAATATCTCGGAAAGCGGATAGGATCCTCCTCCGGACTGAAAAACCCGTTCCAAATTCAGGTATTTCTGCACCCCCGTGTATAATGCAAAGCTTCCTGATTCCTGACTACCTTCTCATGGCCACCTAACTTCCTGTAAAGCGACTATATCCAAGGATGTTTTATCTAATTCCCGCGTTAATATCTCTAGTGCCCCGCTATGGTATAAAGTCCTAACATTCCATGTACCTAGGAACATGTCTGTATTTGAATCTTTGGCATGGGTTCCCTGAAGTAGTCCCCGCTCATAGATCTGAATGGGGGACTATTTGACCTCCGAAAAATTTTCCCCCAGTTGAACCCATGTCCGCATTTCTTGACGGTTGTATTTTTACTGTGAAAGATCGTCACTCTTTCGCCCAAGGTACTTTTTTCGTCTGGCTTATCACCTTCGACCAGTTCGGCATGGTTAACCCTATCGGCAGCAATGATACTGCCGGCATAGCTCTCAGGATCATTTAAGCGTGCAAGCCACTCCACCACGACAAGGTTAAGATACCATGGAGGTTTATTAACTCTTAATTTTATAAATTTTAATTTTCAAACTATTATCCGTTTGCATTGCAGATTATAAATATTCAGTTTTATTGAAATTAATATCTAATACCCAATTTGTATATTTCTCCATCAGTTTTCTTATCATAAAAGTAGCATCCTCGATGTCTTGTGTAATTAATACATGGTTTGTAATTAAAATTACAGAGGTAGGAAACACTATGAGGTATTTATGTTAATATATGAGTTGGAGAAAATGGATTAACATCTCACCTCACAAAGTTGCGTGTCTTCACGATACCGGTTTCAAAAGTATAGTATTACTTACATCTTCAGTCAAATTTCAACTGTAGAAAATTTCGTCGTTAACATCATATTCTAAACAGCCATCTGGTGTAGACTTTACAAACATGGAGATTAATTTATTCTCGTCGTTATATCAGAATCCGTTGCTTTATATTTTTTCTTCTGAATGTATATCTTTTCCCAAATTGTTAATTTCAATAGTTTTTCCAAATGTTTAAAAAAAATTTAGAGTCTTTTTTTTCGATTTTATGATTTTCTAGCTAACTATGAGCTGCAATATCCGATTTTTCAATTTCACCATTTTTAATATTTCTAAGGTGTTCTTTTTTACGAATTTCTAAATTCCTTTTAGTTTTTCCTATATATACTTCATTGCAGTCATTGCAACTCATTTTGTAAATTCCAGATTTTTTGCTAGCTGGGACATTAACTTTCTTATTGGTTACTAGTAGAGTATCCAGGCTAAATTTGAAAATCGGTGCTAATGTAATATCAAATTTGTTATATATTGTTTTTAGATTTTCTGTGAGTTTCTGGATGGTAAGTAATTTTCTTGAAATGTTTATTTTGTTTCGTATCAGATTGTAGGGTGGTGTATTCTTTAATTTTTCTTTGTTCTTGGAAACTCTTTAACGTATTTATTTTTATCTCCTTTCCAAAACCATTTGACATAGCAATGCTTAAAATGTGATTGAATTCCTTCTAAAAACTGTCTTCACTTAAGGGGATGTTGGTTAATCTGTATACTAAACTGTTGAATATTGCAAGTTTATGAGCAATATGATTAAAACCTGAAGATTTAATGTAATTATCTGTATGGGTATCTTTCCTGTGTATATCGAATTCAATATTTTGATGATGTTCATTCCTAATTATCTTCAAGTCCAAAAATGGGATTTTATTATCTTTCTCTAATACCATGGTAAATTTAACAGATTCGTCTTGAAGGTTAAGTAATTTTAATGAATCTCTGTATATTTTGAATGTATTATTGAGAAAACATCAGCCACATATCTGTACCAACATTTAAATATCCATGGATTAGCGTTAGTGACTTGACATTGTAGATAACGCATAAACAAATTAGCCTAAAATGGTGACAGTGGATTGCCCATTGCTAAATTCTCAATAATAAATTAAAAATATACAGACGATTCTTTAAAATTACTTAACCCTCAAGACGAAAATGTTAAATTTGTCGTGGAATTAGAGAAAAATAATCAAATCATATGTTTGGACTTTAAGATAATTAGGAATGAACATCATCAAAATATTGAATTCGATATACACAGGAAAGATACCCATACAGATAATTACATTAAATCTTCAGTCTTTAATCATATTGCTCATAAACATGCAATATTCAACAGTTTAGTATACAGATTAACCAACATCCCCTTAAGTGAAGAAAATTTTAAGAAGGAATTCAATCACATTTTAAACATTGCTATGTCAAATGGTTTTGGAAACGAGATAATAAAGAATAAGTTAAAGAGATCCCAACAAAAAAATACTTAAACAATACACCACCCTACAATCTGATCCAAAAGAAATTAAACATTTCAAGAAAATTACTTACCATCCTGAAACACACAGAATTTTTTTAAAAAATATTCAACAAATTAGATATTACATTAGCACCGATTAACAAATTTAGCCTGGACACTCTACTAGTAACCGATAAGAAAGTTAATGTCCCAGATAGTAAAAGATCTGGAATTTACGAAATTAGTTGCAATGACTGAAATGAAGTATATATAGGAAAAACCAAAAAGGAATTTAGAAATTCGTATAAAGGAACATCTTAAAAACACTAAAAATGGTTGAATTGAAAAATCGGAAATTGCAGCTCATAGTTTGCTAGAAAATCCTAAAATCGAAAAAAAAGACACTAAACTTTTCAAGTATTTGGAGAAACCTTTGGAATTAACAATTAGGGAAAATATATACATTCAAAAGAATAAAATACAGGGTCAAAATTATTTAAACGTACAAACTCTGGGAGGTAGTAGGGGTCACCGAAACAAGTATTTTCCCCTAATGCCATATTTTCCTGTGAGGATTATTTAAACCGGTAGAGGAAGATTTCTCTGGCGGCAAATTAATTAAACCAACAAAAACTTTTGAATTTTTTATTACCAAAAGACACACATTAACACAACGCAATTACTTAAATTACGGTAGAGGTTCAAATATGCCTCCATTGGCATGTAAACAAAGGTTACCTGGCGGATAATATTCTGTCTAAGACGGACAAAAACTCCAGGAGTATCGTTAATTACTCCTGCTGCTGCTACTATCCGGGTAACCACATCCTATTCTAATGCAAGTGTAGTTGTGTAAACAAGGTTGCGCATGTCTCCCCACACAAAAGAATCCAGAGGGGTCATATCTGGGGATCGAGCAGGCCATGGTACAGGACCACCTCTGCCAATCCACTTTTTCTGTAACCGATGGTTCGAGAATCGACGCATATGACAACTGAAATGTGCCGGCGCCCCGTCATTTTGGAACAACATGCGTTGTCTTGTAGGAAGCGAGACGTCTTCCAGCAATTCTGGCAATGCTCTGGCAAGAAAATAGTAATAGTGCCTGCCATGTAATGGCCTAGGTAGGAGATATGGCCCAATTATACGGTCCCCAACATCACCTGTCCACACATTAACGAAGAACCGCACTTGATGTGCGTGAGTAACTGTGGCATGTGGGTTATCCTCATTTCAAGCATGCGCATTGTGCATGGTGAAGAATCCATCACGCCCGAATATTGCTTCATCTGTAAACAATACAGAGGATGGAAAAATAGGATGCATTTGACACTGTTCCAGGTACCACTGCGAACACTGTGCTCTGCGTGCATTATTAACTGGTTCCAGGTTGTGGACACGATGTAAGTGAGAATTGCTCATGAAGGACGTTTCTTACATTCGTCTGATTCGTCCCCATGTTACGCGCAATTGCATGAGTGCTGATTGAAGGATCTCGCTCCACATGCTGCAGGACAGCTTCCTCAAATCGCAGCGTTCCTACAGTGCGACGGCGTCCTTGTCCAGGTAATCTGCTAAATGACCCGGTCTCACGCAGGCGTTGGTACACATCAGTAAACGTCGTATGATGCGGGATACGGCGATAAGAGTATTGTTGTTGACTATTTAACTCATGCCCCAAATGGGAATCAATGACCAATCACTTTTCAATGATTTCTCTTTTACAACCAATCAGAGTCGTGTTTCACGAAATATTTATCAGTGTTATGATTACCATATTAAAGATGGCTCCTCCTTTTTAATATTCTGAACAGGTCTCACCATTATTTTGCAGTGACTGAGGGAACATTAAAGCCGTCATATTTGAATGTTCAAAATGGCAGAAACAAGATTTGGTTGTGCTTCAAAAGAAGGTATAGACGAAATACAAATTTGACAATTGTGTTTTTAAATAATGATATTACCGAGTTCTTTTTGATAATTCTGTGTTCAATAATTGTGTTTTTAAATAATGATTTTACCGAGTTGTTTACTAAAAAATAAATTAACCTATAATTTTGGTTATAATATACAGTTTGATGCGTTTAATTTTTTCTCCACTATGATGCATTCTTATAATATTGCGATGATATTTCAAGTTTCCCAAGCCAGATGGCAATATATAACAAACATTATATGATCTTGTTGCAGTGGATGGAGAAACGAAACATAACGTTTCTCATTTGTTTTCAAACATCGCCGTTTACATTAAATAAATACATATTTTAAAGTAACTATATTTAAATAATGATTTGTGAGTAAATAGCTTAATTTTATTCGTTAAATAGTCCTAACAAATGCCACTCTTGATTTCCAAATTCTGTAGATAAATTCACTCCTCACTTCGTGAGTCATGAATTTATCGATAATTTGGAAATCACTCGTGGCATTACTTATGATAAACCCGCTGTGCAGTTCGTCTAATGTGGTGCAGTCCGTAGTACCCACCAACCATATCAGTGCACTCTCTCCAGGTGTATCGCTCCATTAGTAAACAGATACAATTCACTACTACACAAATGGACAAAATAATTCCTACCATCTACAACAGTTGCAATCATAAAAACTGAAGAGCGTAATATGCCCTCTACCGGTTTAAATAATCCTCATAAGAAAAAATGACATTAGGGAAAAATATTTGTTTTAGTGTCCCCTAGAACATCCCAGAATTTGTCGGTTTAAATAATTTTCACTCTGTATAAAGCAATGATTTTCGATATCCCCGACGAGAATAATTGAATATCCAAGTTCATAAAATATACACTAGATGGCTGTTCAGAAGATGATGTTAACGACGAAATTTCAACAGATGGAATTTGACTGAAGATGGAAGTAATACTATACTTTTGAAACCGGCATCGGGAAGACACACAACTTTGTGAGGTGATTTGTTACAATATTTTCTCCAACTCATTTACTAATGCATGGTTGTTTGTAAATGGGATTTTATGTAAATAGTAATTTCGGTTCAAATGAATTCTCACAATATAATAGTAATAATAATAATAATAATAATAATAATAATAATAATAATAATAATTGTATATTCATATATTTTTTTAGAAAATACTTTCAATTTTGAAAATAATGACATTATAAAAACTGGATCCACAACTTGATGAAAATATATAAATTCCAAACATAGTAATGGCAGAATAGATCGTAGCAGGATAATCCAGAGATTGACGGGTTCATTCTGAAACTTAAACCTTGAATTATCGTGAAGAAGACATTATTAAGCTCTTCGATACTGATTTTACAACTTTACGTCATAATATGCCTTACTAGAATTCATGTTTACAGTTTTAAATTTCAAATAAGTTTTTACTTTTATAACTTAGACCATAAGGTCATATTACATCGATTCTTGTCTACTTTAGTACATTAACTAAATTGAAATAACGGAAAGTGTCAGTAGCATTGTATTCAACGACACTCTTTAACAACTAAGATTATTAGCAACTTCGTTCAAGGTTCTCACAGGACTCTAATTTCAGGATTGAGGTTACGTTGTTGTCGTTAATTTAGGAAGCTGTATCCACAGATTTACCTCCTGTCGGCATGAAACAATATTTAGAATATTACGTCCTCAAACGTTCATCGGATTCAACCCGCGAAGTTCAAAGTAACAAGACAAATATGAGTTCTCAGGAACAGAAATAATAATTATAATATTATCGTTTCATTTCTCTAATAACACGATATTATATGATTCCAAATTCTGATCATCTCATGAATTTACCAAATCCTTTCATTTGTCCTCTTTTATTTTTTCAAACGATGTCCGGAATTTTTAATTATTATTAATTAGTAGATTAATAACTAGTAATAATGGTGATTGATTAAGTGATTTCACAGAATACTACATTCTCCAGGAAATTAAAATGTTATTGATACAGTATTGGACACGGAGGTTGAGGGCCTTTGTGTTAATGTTTTCCAATCATTACATAGGCCTATATCTCACCATTATTAAATGATGGTTAACGTTATCCCACAACCTTATTTTTCAGTTACATACTGGGCGCTTTCCTCATGGTTTTCCATTACCCACTTTCATTTCCTGTTCGTGCCTAATATTCTGGTCATTGAAGTACACGGGATTTAATTCTTCCTATTTTATCTGGTTTCCCATAACGATCATGCAGCTTATTGTCTTCTCCATTTATCTGTCTGTTGGTTTCTGTTTACTCCTAAAATTCTACCCACAAGTTATTCTCAAATTCTCGTATTACTTACTCCTCTCTTAAAATAAGAAAGAATGTTTCGGACCGTATAATACAATTGCAAGAATTACCTTTTTCCAGTTTAATACTTGTTGAGAGAATTTGGGAAGACAAAAATCCCTGAAATACATAATAGCATGCGTTTGCAGAGTTATTTTATGTTCAGTACCATTTGGCACTTTATTCCTGTTTGTAAGTAATGTTCTTAGGTATTTGAATTCATTTACGTCTTCAAAATGCCGGTCATTTGTCATTAACTGTCCATTTCAATTTCATAATGTACTTCTACTGACAACAAATTTTAATTTCCATCATTTAGTTCAATACATACTACCATCTGAAAAAACAAAATTTGTAATGGATTGAAAAACACTACATAAAAATTAGTCAAGAGCAAGAGAATGTCTGTACCACGCCATGTTTTTTTTCTTTTTTTTAGAAATAAAGAAAACTGAAAATTCAACATTGTAAGCCATAACTTCAAAACACAAAACGATTAATGACCACGACTTTACAAAATTTATATTGTTTTAAAATATATTTACAAAATTACAAAAATTGTCTGTATCACTTTGTCCTTGAGACAATCCTCTATTGAGGAAAGTTTTATATAATAAACTAACTACAATAAAAAACTGAAAATCAACACCAGTCAATTTTATACATAGACTGTTTATTTGTATAACCATAAACACATTGAAAATACACGTGAACGTAAACAAAAATAAATCTCAACCACCAATGTTTTAAAAAAAGTATGGTAATTTATGTACTAAAACATATAAATCCATGGTCGTGGTTAAAACAGTTTTATTGTTTAAAATGGCTAATTACGTAATTAATTGTATACAATTAATTCATATTATTCACATCAAGCATAAATAGTATGAACATTCAAGTAATTTTCACAATCAAATTCATAGCGATGGTGAATGTTGCTTTTGTCTGTTAATAAATTAACAACTAATGTCCAACATTGTGTTGAATTCCTGAGTCTGTGTACACAACAATTATAATTATTAGGATCAATTTTATATTAGTTTTGGCATTTTCCATATCTCGTCACATATGCTGTTTTTCATTTTCTATATAAATGAGGGCCAATTATTCGAGACCTTAGATTATGTATTTATTATTACATACAACTTTCCTCATTAGAGGATTGCCTCAAGGACAAAGTGATAAGACAATTAATTTTTTGAATGTATGAAATACATTTTGTAAATACATTTAAAAAATTGAAATTGTAGGCCTAATTGAAGTATACATACTACAAAGTAGACATTTTGTAAAAATGCGTTCTTAAAATTGAAATTGATCCTCTAATTGCAGCGATGGCAATTTTAGAAAGACACACCTTGTCCAAATCTAAGGAATTCCAAAATTTGGCTAGGAATCCTGGTTTAGTACCTCTTGCCCCGATCATGAATCCTGTGACAGTTATACTAGGTAGTTGGTATTTATCTTTGTAATAATCAATTGTTGGCTCATATATATATATATATATATATATATATATATAAATGAACATCAATGTAATCTAATCTCCAATGTCACCAATCCGATATCAGTGTTAATTATAGTCATGTGAAAACCGGCCCACTATATAACAAATCTTGCATATTTTATAGAGTCAGTGCTGTAGTAATATTCCGAAAATTACATAAGTCTTTATGCGACCGCTATTATCTAAAAATGTATGTAGTGAAAATAATATAGTTATCATTATCACAATATGTCAGGTCAGCTGAAGTATATAGACATTGGTACAACATAGTCGCGCATGCCCACCGCTCTGTTCAAGGCAGTATTTCTATTTTACAAAGATTTACTGTACAATTACATAAGACACCTACCAATTCATCGGTTAAAATAAGTCAACAATGGACTATTGTGAAGGGATAGAGTGGCGCGTGAAGACAATATGAAGACCACTATTTTTTGCTAAGAGAATAAATTCGTCCCAAGCAAATGGTGTAACAAATCGATACGATATTTGCAAATAATAGTAACACTGTCGTCAGGTCTCCACCTTATATGTGTGACCTAAGCCCAATTGATTTACGAGCAGCTTAAACTAATGTTAGAATCTATGTAATAATGTGACACAACACAACGGGTGAGATGCACTGATAAGACTTCAAGAACTTGTGCAAAGATGACCCAAAACTGTAACTAAAGAAGAACTGGCTAGCTACTGTAAACATGTGATTGATATTGAAATCTACTACCGGGAAAATATGCACTAATGGATGACGTTGTAGACAAATTCATAATTAATGTTTTGTAAGGCGGACACCAGTCACGACGTCAGAAGTGTGAGAATAGTGATGACAGCCATAGCGACAGCAACACCGAAGATGTGGAACCATTATATCTGATTTCGTCCCTCTCAAGCCGGGTAAGTGGAATGACGTTTTGAGGTCAGACCGTCCCACCTATCCACTCCACCCGTTAATTCGTAACGCGAATACAGTATTCGGTTGTCTTATGAATATGTGAAGTACCTTTCTCCCTTCACTTTAATTTAACCTCTCACTTTGCAGATAGAATTACATGCCCTACCCCTCTTATAGAGATGCAACGTATCTAGACATTTATAACAATTTTTAATTAGAGAATTATAAAAAAAATATCTCAACTAAGATTTTTTTTCCTGATTCAGGATTAAACTCGGGCCCGCTACGAACAAGGCAAAGACTTTACCAGAGAACACAGCGGCAAGCAATGTGGATGTACGGAGCAACCTAACAGTTCTATGTTTAATTTCGGTTATTATAAGAAGTCGCTGAACAGTTGAAGGTTATGGTGAGTGTTTGTTGTTAGGTTTGTAAGTCGAGTTGAATAAACGGTAAGATTTCCTACTTTACAAATAAAGTGTAGCACAAGTTACGAGAACCAGGTAACTGGAAACGTATTCGTTTTTATACTTAGTCATCACAACTAAAATAAGAAATTATTTTTATTGAATATTTAACTCATGCCACAAATGCTAGTCAATGACCAATCACGTTTCAATGAATTTTGTTTTACAACCAATGACAGTCGTGTTTCACATCGATCTTTATCGATTTCTCTTTATCAGTTCCTGCTTTTGTGATAATGAAAGCTCCTCCTTTTTAATGTTCTGAGCAGGACAGAATATTATTTTTCTCCAACAAATATATTGAATATAGGAAATAATGAACAGATTCCTTGATTTTACTAAGTTGTTTACTAAAAAAATAAATGAATAAACCGTAATGTTGATTTTGATACTTAGTTTGATGCGTTTCATTATTTCTCCACTTGGGTACATTCTTACAATATTGCGATCTTATTTGGCAATATATATATATATATATATAATATGATCTAGTTGCAGTGATACATTCTTACAATATTGCGATCTTATTTGGCAATGTATATATAATATGATCTAGTTGCAGTGAATGAACATAACCTCACATTTCTGATTTGTTTTCAAACATCGCCGTTTACATTAAATACATGAATATTTTAAAATAACTATAGTTAAGCAATGATTTGTGAGTAAACAGCTTAATTTTATTCGTTAAATAGTCCTAACAAATGCCATTCCTGATTTCCGAATTCTCTAGATAAATTGGAAATCACTCGTGGCATTACTTATGATAATCACTAATACTGATCTTGACAAATGCTTACAACAAAGCGAACGCCTGAAGATGTTAGAAGAAGGAAAAAAATGAATGTGCACTTTGTTTCATGCCCCGTTAAGTGCTAATGGGTAAAATAATTACTTTGTCTTCAAGCTATGTGAGAGAAGAGGAGGAATGTGGAGGAGGAGTGAAAGGAGATGGGAGATAAAATAAATGCTACATGTATTCATTTGAATGTACTTTGTTATCAGAGATGTTTTAATTTTGGGTCTCTTCTCTAGATAAGACTGCATTAGCAATTGTATTCGGACTTGTTTATTGCCATAGAGCGTATCTTAATACAGCAATCATATATCTCTCTCAGACCGTTCATCTTCCCTCTGTCCCAGGTGACAATGATTAATTATAACGAGCGATCCGTTTACACAGCGCCCATCAGCTGCAGTTTTCAATCTAACCACAAACACACGTTCTACCAGTTTATTGAGGTAAATTAGCAGAGGTAATATATGTATGATTTATATTATTACGCATTAATATTATTATTATTGTTATTATTATTATTATTATTATTACTAACCTTAATTAGAGTATCCATTGCGTCATATCAGTATACATAAAAATGAATATAAAATATGCCAGGTAGTGGGAACTCCGGAAACTAAGCGAATTCCTCACCAGGTCCATTTTTTTGCCCGATTTTGCATTACGGAATATATATTCCTTTTTTAACCCTTAAATTGGAGATTGTAAATTTCTTATTCACTCTATTCAAATGTGTCCGTCTGCAATGAAAAAAATACAAAACCCAAAGTTATTACCTACAGCATATTCTTGTAAAATTTAGCACGAATTTAAATAATTTCTACTGTTTAATCTTCACTTAGAAATATTAAAATGTTAGATTTGTTACACCTATGTACTTTTTTTGATACTCTATCATTATAAGGGTAAATTAAATTCATATACAGATACATTGTGATGAAGTGAACTTGACTAGAGCGAGGTTTTAACAGATTTTGATATTTCGAGAAATACCTTCCTCGTTATATTTCATAAGCATATGCTGAGATTTGGTGCAAACAAATGAAAACGGCGATTACTAGAATAATTGTTTAATGTTTGTTTCAGGCGGACTCCTACTCCTAATGATCCAATTTGCTGTTGAACGACTTCGAACTTACGTTTTTTAATATGTCGCTAAATACCAAGTTTTGTTACAACATTTCTGCCCATAGTGTATTAACAATATTTCGATACAGGGATTACGTCATACTGCGCAACTATACGTCATCGCGTCTCCATTTCGTGTGTTATCTTTGTGAACAGTCCAAATGCTCTCCTACCTACCCCATCCCTTCCTAGTATACGCCGTGGGCTATTGCGCATTCTCCCATCTCCTTGTGAACTCTCATAAAGAGCTGTGTTTTCTAACATCAGGTCATCATCTGTTGACTTATCATCGGAGTCTGATCAGTGTAGCTCAGAAGAGCTAGTTCGGTTTGTTAGTCCTGTAGGCCAGGGTGGGGCCGCAAGGACTGTATACCCCAACCCGAGGCTGGACAAGTGCGAGTGTAAAAGTATGTATGTTTATTAACATTATTTTTGTACAGATGATCAACGGTAGCGTTGTTTTCTTTGTTAAACTAATTATTTATTTAGTTATTTTCAATGTTATATCTGACTATACTTTTTGACTCGCATTAAAACTTAAGTTGTATATTTTACTTAATTATGCCTATTCATTTAGATGCTAGCCTATCTCAGATATAAAGGTAAAATTCCAAAGCTTGCTCAAGCGTGTGTCAGTTCCTCATTCCTTAAAGCTTCCACGATTATAGCTTGTAGCTTATAATACTTTTCATGTTTGAAAATTTATTAAGGAAAGTTGAATTGATCTTTGCCTTTTATGGGCCCGGGCAAAGATAAATTAATTTGAGCAGTCTATGTTTTCTATTCAAAATATTTTTCAACAACAATGATTTGTTTGCTCCAGCACCTATACGGTGCAATTTTTGGTAGCATTGAGCGTGGTTACGCCGGTGCATATATATACACATCTGCCGGTATCTTTTGGCTATTTAATTTAAATTTATATATTTAACTATTATAACAACAGTAGAAAGAACATGTAGATAGAATATCAACTATAAGTTTAACTAAACAAATTTTCAGGAATAAACTTATTGGAAACAGCTCAGTGGGTAGACGTAGAAACACATGATAGGTAAGTACTTGAATACGGAACAAGGAATCCAATTTTAAAGTGAACCGAAGTGAAGTGTGTGTGTTTTTTTGTGCGTTTCAAAACCAAATTACGAAGCTATTGAGAATTGAATGAGAATTCGAGGTAGAAATAACTTAAAAGACACCATAATAAAAATGGAAGATGCCCATTAATCATTCATTGCTAAAACAGAATAGCCTATTTATGAAAATCAGACAAACTGCGATAAATGAACGCCGCCGGGTACTTAATGTAATTCAACTTAATATACCAAGTCTGTCAATACGAAAAAAAAAAGTTGATGGTAAAATTTCAAAGGTGTTAATGAGGGAATGTAATAAATTATAATATAAAATTATATATTATATTCTTCTCAACTGTTAAAATAATTGTGCGTCATTAATGGCCAGTGTCATCCTGAGCAGAAGTTCTTTTACGCACTAATGTTTTAATTGTTTTAATTGTTTAGGAGACGGCAAAACATTGTACAATTTTATAATTTTCTATTTAGAATTTGAAATATCCCATAATCATCCCATTTCGTGCAAGGGCCTCATGCAACTGCAGGGTGGCTTAAGTTACATCCCCGGGTTAGCCAATCCCTTGGGACTATCACTTTTTATGGATTGCTTCCATCTTTGTCTGTCGTGTGTTATTCTAGTCCACAATGTTCCTAGATGACACTTAAACAAGTCACTCCAACGCTTTATTTGTCTTCCAACTTTCCTTTTCCCTAGTCTGTGTTCCCACATGGTCACTGTATAAGTCCACTTTTTAGGATCCATTCGAAGCATATGACCCCCTCCCATTTCCATTTCAACCCCGTTGCTGATGTTGCTACGTCTTTCAGCCTCGTTATCTTGCGGAAGTCCTCGTTCCTGAAGAGGTCCAGTCTTGTGATGTTTAATAGCTTCCGCTCAATTTTTCTCTGGCAAATCTCTAGCATGGAAATTCCTATTTTGTTAATGGCCATGTCTGCGAGTCGTACGTTAATATAAGTAGTACACACATGCTTTTTTCATTTTTAGGCTGATGTCGTGTTCTTACTTACTTACTCACTGGCACTATCGAACCCGTAGGTTCATGGCCGCGCGGACATAAGCTCTCCATACATCCCTATCCTGAGCTAATGCTTTCCAATCATTCCCTGTACAATCTACTTCCCTCAAATCATAGTTAATGTTATTCTCCCACCTCATTCTTGGTCTACCAACTGGACGTTTTCCCTCTGGCTTTCCTACAAGAAGCTTCCATGCACGTCTTTCATTCCCCATACGTGCAACATGTCCTGCCCATCGCAGTCTACGAGACTTAACTGTTCTTATTATATCTGGCTTCCTATAAAGACCATGTAGTTCGTTGTTATTAAGTCTTCTCCATTCACCTGTCTGTTCATCTCTCATTAGTCCAAAATTTTTTCTAAGTACTTTATTCTCAAATACTTGTAATCTCCTTTCCTCCCTTAAAGTAAGAGTCCATGTTTCACACCTATATAATATAACTGGTAGAATAATAGTTTTATATATTTTCAGTTTAACGTTTTTTGAAAGGAGTTGAGACATCAAGCGTCTCTGCAATGCATAATAGCACGCATTTCCAGAATTGAGCCTATGTTTAATTTCTTTGTGCACCTCATTCCTATTTATGATTATTGTTCCTAGGTATTTGAAATCGGCCACTTCCTCAAAATTTCCCTCATTTGTCATTAGCTGTACATTTCCATTATATAATGAATATCTACGTGTGACCATATATTTAGTTTACTGATATTTACTTCCAGTCCTAATTTCTTAGTGTTACTCAATAGTGTGTGCGTGTTGTCCTTTAGTATCTCCTCGCTATCGGCCAACAATACTACATCATCAGCATAAACTAACAGCTTATTAATACCATTGAGTTGTAAGCCTTCCTCATTCTCTAAAGATTTAATGGCATGCTCTAGTACAAAATTAAATGGTTGTAGAGGAGATAGTACATCTCCTTGCTTCAACCCATTCTGGATTTCAAAAGTGTCCGAAACTGTTTGCCTACACGCACCCTACTCTTTGTGCCATTTAGACACATTCGTATAAGTCTAACTAACTTTTTAGGAATTCCGAACTCCAGCAGGATGCTATATAACTTCTCCCTCTTAATTGAATCATATGCTTTTTGAAGTCTACATATAGTTGATGTACAGTACCATTATATTCCCATTTCTTTTCTAAAATCTGTCTTATACTAAATATCTGATCTGTTGTAGACCTGTTTCTTCTAAATGCGCATAGATGTTCTAGTAATGTGAACTTCAGAGCCCAGAATTTTTTCCATGCTTGTGTGATTCTCCTTTCTATTTCTTTTTGAGTTTGGTTGCTGAATGATACGGCATATCCTAAGTAAACATATTCATTGATGTAGTCGATTTTGTGATTTTCAATCTGAATTATCTTTTTTGTATCGTTAGTCATTATCTTTTTTTTTTTGAGACACATATTCGAAGTCCTGATTAACTGTATTTGCATAGTTCTCTTAGCATTTCTTCTGCTTCCTCGTATGAGTATGTTATGAGGGCGATGTCGTCTGCAAAGCGGAGATTGAATAATTTCCTTCCGTCTATACATATTCCATAGTCTTCCTTCATTCTTCTGAAGATATCCTCCATTGGAGCTATGAACATTTTAGGGGATATTGTGTCCCCCTGCCTTGCTTCTCGTTGTAGGTTGATTTGCTCGCCTATTTTGTCCATTTAACTCTTGCTTTGCAATTTATGTACAGTTTTCCTAGAAGTCGGATGTACTTGTGTTGTATCTATGGCGTTCTAGTGCCTTTAGTAGGGCTATATGCTCCACCGAGTTGAAGGCTTTTGCAAAATTGATAAAGACCACATATAGTTTTAGGTTGAATTCGTTCGCCTTCTCGATTAGATGTGTTAGCACTTGTAGGTGGTCTATGGTTGAATAACCTTCCCGGAATCCCGCTCGTTCGTATGGTTGGTTTTCTTTTATCTTCAGGCTTATTCTTTTTGTAATTATGGCGGAGAATACTTTATATATGCTGGCCAATAGGCTTATTGGTCGGTAGTTATCTATGTTATCTCTGGGGCCTTTTTTGTGGATCAAAATGATGGTATTTGAAAACCATTGTTGTGGGAATTCTTCAGATTCTAATATTCTGTTGAATAAAAGCACCATGACCTTGATAAGCTCATCTGAGTTGGTTGTGAGAATTTCATTCCGTATACAAATCTTCCCCCGGGCTCTTTCCGTTTTTCAGATTTTTCTGAGGCCAAACGTAGGCTTAAATGTCATCGGCTCTATCATCAAAGAGGTTTAACAAACCAAACATACTTTATTATTATTTCAACATGTTATTATTTTTTCATTTTTTCAGCAGTTTATATGGCATATCGATAGTCACTTAGTGAGCATAATCACCCTGAAAATAATGGATTATACACTGACCTGGTTATATTGGACAATTCATTTTTCGTTCATTTACATCTCAGCTAAGTGTACTAGGGCCATAAAATCTATGGCATCGATACCGATATATATATATATATATATATATATATAATATGTATATTTTTCCAAATGCCCCAGGTTTGTATTTCGACATTCCTGGTTTCTCTCCTGGCATGGCGTAGGCGTACTTGTAACCCACTTCTGGGGTTGGAGCACCTGGAAGGCGGGGTTACGTTGCCCCGATGATATGATGGGTGATGATGAAGGTAGTGGTGAGCCAGGAGAGTCCCTAATCCTAAACTTAACCTAAGATGAATATGAATGATGATAATTGCGATGGCCATATGATTTCGAGGACCGTTTTGGCCTTAAAGTTTTCCTGACATTTGTCTTACAGGTGAGGAAAAACCCAGATAAAAACCTCACCCAGAAAAACTGTCCCGACCGGGGATCGAACCAGGGCACGCTGAGTGACAAGGCAGCACGCTACCCCGAGACCACAGCGGTGGACACGATACTGATATAGGCCACTGGATATTTATTTTTCACACATTCTCACCCCCAAGGAAATGGGGCTGACCTTAGTCTTGAACGGCATCGGCAGTGTCATTTATCATCACAATGACAACAAAAATTATGGATTCGACACTAAGACCAGTCTTTTTTAGTATTTATTATTATTATTATTATTTTATTATTATTATTATTATCATCATTATTATTTTTAATTCAAAATGTTATCACTTTTACTCTGCTAGGGATCCTAGTAGGCGAACTTGGACTTAAATATCATCGGGGCCGTGAACAATAAGCTTAGTGATCCCGAACATTATTGATTCGGTACTAATCTAGTTCACTGTTTTCACTTCATTTTTCACTGTTTTATAAACTCTATCCCCACAGTGATGCTAGGGACAAAGTTGGTCTTAAATATAATGGGGAATATTAAGAATGTTCGTATAAACTCCGACAATTATAGAATGCACACTAAACACGGTAGTTGTAGACAGAATATGTTTAATTCCTTCTCACCTCTTGTGCTTACATGACATATGCACTGTCACCGATGAAATATATGTTCTCGAAAACAGTGGATTACACACTAATCTCAGTATTTCCACATTTTATCGCCCCTTCCCATTCCTCTGGATGTGCTTGGAGTCAAAACCTGTGTCTATGTGATATCGGCAAAATCTCCAATCAGCTTTATATACCCTGAAATGAATTAATTTGACACTACTCTCTATAGTCATTTAATGTTTCACATTTCTCAATCCCTAGCACTTTTTATGAGGTTCTAAGGATACAGTTAGGGTATAAATGTCACTGGAACCGTCATCAAATCTTGCATATGACATTTCCTAAATTTAATAGTACTTAAATAATATTTTTTTCACTCTGTTGAAGCTGTATTTGTGTTACACAATTTATATCAGCAGGTAAGTATATATCTGCTATGAACTGTGGAATATTCACCTTTGGACATTAATAAGAATAACGGAGAGACTACAGAAACTTAATATGAAACAAATGCAGGAGAAACATTTCCAAAACAGAGATATTAGGCCACCTCAAAAGATGTTGTAATACCATCTTTGGCATGACATCGAACTGGATGTCTATTGAAATACCAACTGGACAGAGACGTCTTATTCTTATTCTTTCTTCTTCTTCTTCTTCTTCTGTGGCTTGACGGCTGTTTTAGTCCATCCTTAGCTTCCCTGACCTGCGCTTCATTCCTCTATTCTTTAACTCCAGAACTCTCAAAATGTAACCTGATATTATCCAACCTTCTCCATTTCTGTCGCCCTACATTAAGTCAACTTTCCGATTTTGAATTCAGGATGATTTTTATAATACGAATAACTTTCATTCTAATGACATGACCCAACCATTTCAATTTCGCGACTTAATTCCAGCTAGAATATCAAATGATTACGTTGTATTTTCAATTCCTTGTTATATCTTATTCTTCTCTGTCCATAGTGAAGTTTGGGTCCATGTATCTTCCTAAGAATTTTCTTTTCTCATGTTATTAAATTAGATTCAATTTTCTTCGTTAGTATCCAAGCCTCATTTGGACCTTCGAAACAAAACAAATCAACTCTGGCTTGATTGTGTGTTTGGAATATAATGACGATGATGATGAAATTAAAATAACTACTTCGTTTTAAGGTTCTGTCTTGTGGTGTTCCTCATATGAATCAATTTAACATTTTTTATAAATATTCAGTAAGTAATAAATAAACACGAATGTCGATAACATACCGATATAAGACAAACATGGCTTTAAAAATGTATCATTCATATAAACAATTTATGAATATTGTTGATCGTAGAAGCGCGAAAGGTGTAAAAATTTGTCAAAATCAATCCAGTAACGTGGAACAAACAGGTAAATAAAAATTAAAGCTATACACAGACTTCACTAGAGTTAAAATAATGAAGTTGATAATAAATGACCAGAATAGCAGGATTATTCTTTAATGGGAATAATCTTTATCTACATCCAAATAAGAAACGTTAACTTTACATATGGTACATGCACAACTATAACTGCCATTATGATACCCGTAGGGCATGGAAGGTCTGTTTCTATCGGTTTGCCAATAAAGCTGTTTCCTGATGAGACATAATGAAACATTCATCAGAATATGTGGAATACACTAAAAAGCTGTTACATGAATAATAGTGATTAATCCGCTTTAACCACAGTAGTAAAATTCCAGTTAGATGAAACAAAAAATAGCTTCTACAACTTGTATACCACGATAATTATTTCGATTGTTATATAATTTATTAGTCTACCGCTGTGATCTCTGGCTAATGTCATTGTCTCGTAAGCAGCGAGTCCGGATTCGATCCCGGACGTAACAAGTTTCCTGTTTTCTTGTGTTTTCCCTCATCTGTAAGACAAATGTGGGGAAAATTTAAGGCCCAAAAATGTCCGTACGTAAAGTAGTCATCGCAATCATCATTTTATATTCGCCTTATTTAGTTCAATCAATGAGTAAGAGTTATGTCTTGTGTTAAAAATGTTCGTTTCGTGTCGGGACTAGCCTTTCCATTGAACTGATCACTTATCCCGGGAAGTCCTTCATGCCATTCTGTAGTTATAAAGGTACGAGTGGAATGCAGGTTGGAATTCCATCCCGATAAATCATGCTCCCGTAAGGCCCAGTATTTTAGAACTAGTAGGCTTCAAGGAAGAAGTTAAAAAAAAAAGATGTATATGTATACATACATTGAAAACGAAATAAATGAATCACAAAGTCGCAATAAACAGAAAATTACAAAATAAAAGAAGATGAGATACAAAAGTTGCTAGAAGTGAGATGTTGATCGTTGAAGACGGGACAAGATTTAATTAAAAACTAAAGACACCAGTTTCTTTTTTTTTTTTTCGTAGAGTGAACTGAATTTGAATGATGATATTGACGGATAATTAAATAGATCTATTGATTATTTATATGGGGAAATGAAGAATATTAACAAACATAAGGGAGAACCTAACTCTAACGCCCAATGCATGAATCCCAGTATTTATATAACAATGTCAACCTAAAGGTATAAGAAATATAGGACGTCACTACAAGAGGTGGAATTAAGTTCAACATGAAGACAGAATAGGTTGCGAGGGATAAGCTATGAAGTGAAGTTGATAACTATAGTGACAGAAATATAATGTATTTATTTGAGAGACTAGATGTCATTACACGCTTTATATTAGCTTGACCTGTATCTATCTATCTACCTATCTATCTATGTAACGGAATATTTCAACGCGATTTTCATAAACTTAAAATCATTGGATCGACTTGAAACTGTGTATACTTGTAAAACCGTGACAATACAATAATTGCACTTTTTTCTAAAATCCTGGCCTGAATCATCAGAAAATAGGAAAAAGTGTCTTTGTATCTATGTAACGGAATTTTTTAACACGCTTTTCATCCACTTAGAAACATTGGATCTACTTGAACCTTTGTATGCTTGTAAAGGGCCTGTTACATTACAATATTTTGATATTTGTTTCTAAAATCCTGGCCAGAATCGTCAGAAAATAAAAAAAAAACTGTCTTTGTATCTATGTAACGGAATCTTTGAACACGATTTTCACCCACATAGAAACATTGGATCGACTTGAAACTTTATATACTTGTAAACGACCCGTCACAATACAATAATTTCATATTTTGTTTCTAAAATCCTGGCCAGAATCATTAGAAAATCAAAAAAATTAAAACTGGTATAATAGGTTGCGGACTTGTCGACTTTTTGTCAATCGTTGTAAGAACTCAGTTGGTAGAGCGGTGAACTCTAGTGGTATATAATTCCAGTACTCCATAGGTCCCTGGTTCGACTCCGGTTGGGAGATTTTATTTTAGAAGAGTATTACGTTTAGCCCATACTACAATAGTCTTCTTCTTCTTCTACTACAAGGTTTAGGCTATGCAGCCTGTTCCGGCGAAGTTAAAAGTGGAGTCCATCTTCTATGTGGTCTGCCAACATCTCTTGTTCCTCTGGGATTATACAGGAAGGTTCTTTTTGGTATTCTTTCGTTGTTCATTCTCATTAAGTGTTCTGTCCATTTCGTATTATTTTCCCTGATGTAATCTCCAATTTTATATGTATTTATTTCTTCTCATATAGTTTCATTCCTTATTCTATCCGCTCTTGTGCATCCTTTCACATTACGTAAAAACAGCGTTTCCGCAGTCTGTATCCTGTTTTTATCCTGAAAACCCTAGACATCAAACTAGAACTCACAGGCTCTGGTGGAGATGGAGATAACACCCTCTACACTGATGGGTCAAAAACAGAAGAAATTTCGGAGCAGGCCTAGTAGTCTATACAGGAAGAAAATAAGTTTTCTCAAAATCAGCAAAACTGCACCCCGAATGCTCAGTATTTGAAGCCGAATAGCTCGGAATTCAGATGGCACTAAAATGGATAAAACATATACAAAAACTTAAAGCTAAATACGCCATAAACGTTGACTCACAAGCAGTACTTAAAGCAATCAAAAAAAGCAAATCAGTCAATCCCATTGTAAGTCAAATCAGGGCAGATCTTCAATACATACAGAGTAACAATCAAGTAAACTTCTATTGGATCCGAGGCCACACTGGACACTACGGAAACGAAAGAGCAGATATCCTAGCAAAAATAGACTCAACGTTTCAAAGAACTCTAGTATATGACAGACTACCTATTTCATTTTGTAAACAAAAGCTCCTTCAATACTACACAGACATCTGGAACGCGCTGTACACATCATCACACAAAGGCCACCAAACAAAATTCTTCTTCCCAAACTTGCATTCCAGGCAAGAAACCGTCCTAAATCCAACTTTCGTATTTACACAATTCCTCACAAACCATGGAAAATTCCAACAATACCTACACAGAATTGGAAATGCAGCCTCACCGAAGTGCCCATGCTCAGAAGACGACCAAACAACTATGCATCTTTTACTTCACTGCAAGCTACAAGAAAAGAACAGACCAGCGCAAATCGATCCGATTGAGGGTCTTTCCACTTTTTCAGCGGTTGCCCTTTTACCAACCGGCTGCTGGCCCTTCACATCCACATGTGTCAATCACAGAGGTAGATGATCAACAGCCAGTGTAGGGGTGACATGTGGTTAGCATGTCGAGCCCCTTAGCCGTTATAGCTGGTTCCTCAACCTGGAGCCGCTACTTATTGTAGCTACCCAATTGCCTCACGATGCTGGGTGGGCACCAGTCCCATACTGGCCCAAATACCATGAGAAAATGTCTTCCCCCATGGAGACTCGAACCAGCGCAAGTCCCGTAGCTCTGCGCCAAGGACCCAAATATAGTGCTTAGAAAAGTTATTAAAATGCCACAAACAATCAAATACATAAATGAAATATTCCAGACACTGAAATAATTCATATTAATTGTAATCCATTAATTGTAAAACCATATAAAGTGTAAACTAAATATCCTGCGATATACCCACAGGGTAAAACGCAGGTTGTAAAAACTTGTTCAAATTAAAAAAAAATCCCTTGATATTATTATCCAATTTTCACTTCCATACAACAACAAAGGAACAGCCATTGTTTTATATAATTTAAGTTTCGTATCTTTCCTTGTTTTCCGACCTAAGGTTCTTTTTATGGTTCCACAAATAGCCTGAAATTTATTTACTTTATTTTCTATATCTTTATTTTCTCTATAAGTTATATCACATCCTAAATATTGGAAATTTGATACTTGTTCTATTATTTTGTTATCCAGTACAATTTTTGATCTAATTACATATTTACCAATAAATCCCATTACGTTTGACTTATTTATTGATATTTTACAATTATATCTATTGGCTATTAATTTAAATTTATATGCTAACATTTGGAGCTCTACAATAGTATTGAATTTAAATATATTTACATTTTTATCTTATTCTGTAAAATATTAAAACTAAAAAATAAAAAAATAAGTGATAGTTTTAAAAACCTAAAACAATACGCTTTATTAGAGGACAGAACTAAAAAATTAAAAATAATTTTAATTTCCAACACGCTTGGGATAAAATTAAAGTGGTCAACCAAAAAATCGTCTCCAATAGATATAGAATAAAACTAGAGTTATCAACAAAAAGACAATAATTTTACCATCAAAAGCGTGGGGTGCTTTTTATGATTTTTTAATTTTCTTCTTAGAGATTTTACTTTACCAATATCTGTTTATAATCAAATTGGTAATTTATATAGAGCAGCCCGAGGTTTTGATGGTAAAATTATTTCCTTTGTTGATTACTCTAGTTTTATTATATATGTGTTTGGAGATGATTTTTTTGTTAACCACTTTAATTTTATCCCAAGCGTGTTGGAAATTAAAATTATTTTTCAATTTTTAGTTCGTTTTTCTAATAAAGCGTGTTGTTTTAGCTTTTTAAAACTATTATGTATTTAGATTTTATTCCTTGACCTACGCCTAGGTGGGTAAGGTTACGTAACATACGCTGCCCGGGCCTTAAAGGGATACTCTTGTTAACACATTTTTTTTTCACCACGCAAGAACATGGAGGGCGTCATCAGCTGAATGAAGCCTCCGAGACAATACGAACATTTAAGGAAGACACCAATTCACTCGTACATTCTTACGAAACAAATCGAACATGTTATGGATGATTTCTATGATCCGGGCTTGTGTTTCCTGACGTTTGTCTTATAGGTGAGGAAAAATCTAAATACTCCTCTACCAAATGTATTATTAATTGATTGATTTATAGTATGAACAGTTCCGACTGGGAAATCTACCCTACCTCCATGTGTCTGAGACAACGATGCTACTCTTTAGATCCCAGCGGTGATCCTTAAGTAAGTTCTAATTTCCTTCACGATCGCAAAATATAATGTTTCACATTGGCCTAGTATTTAATATAGTCTAATACGTCCCAAAAAATATTATGTTCTAACTCATTGCTATTATCGAACCCTAAGAGATTCATTGCCACGCTAACGCGAACATACATTTCCATCCTTAGATGTTTTCTAAACATTCCGTTCCTTGGTCATAGTTAATATTATTCTCCCACCTCATATGTATCTACCAACTGGGCACTTTCCGTCTTTTTTAAAATAATTTTCATCATCCCTATTTAATTCCCCGTTCGTGCCACATGTCTACTAATCGTGATCAACGAGACTTAAAACTTCATATTTCATCTGGGTTTCCATAACACTCAGGAATATACATGCCTTTAACTTATCTTTTGTCTTATAATATTCCTAAGAACATTATTCTCAGATAGAGCCGTACTCCTAACAGTTTCTACTCTTTGAAAATAAGAGAACATGTTTCCCATTCACGTAATATAACTGGAAGATATAGTGTATATTATAGTAATCTTAATATATAATATACAGGAAGAAATGTTAGCCAGAAAAAATAAACATTGGTATGGTGTCCACCTGGAAGAAGAATGAAAGAAAACCACGAAACTCGTGGATGAATTAAATAAGAACTGGAATGGGAACAAGAGGACTGGAATCCAAGGAGTGGATGGCTGGAGATAAGTGGAGAGGGAAAATAAAGCTTTAGGCACAGCCAGTATGCAGCCGACATTTGAAGAGTTAGGAGATCATAGAACACGCAGAATCTCCTGAGGATGTCTATCGCAGTAGTAGATGTAACGCTGAGTGTTAATATAACCAGAGACTACGGCCATTTAGCTCGAAAGACATAAAATACATGAATTATGACTTATTTGATAGTTTATTAACTTTGGCTAATTAACAATCGAAGGCTACAGATCAATCTTCATTTATTTAAAAGACACTACGTAGAAACTACAAACTGATAATGAAAAAAGGAACTTTGAATATTACGGATGAAATTTGTAATTTTAATTGGAAGCACAAACTCTGTAATGTCTATTGTTATTCTTGTTCCCGGAAATTTAAAGAAGAAGGTGCAGATTGTGGGTTAGTTTATATGTGTAGAAAATTTAACATCAACAAATTCTGTTATGTAATTAATCATGAAGAAAATTTGTCAGCACCTGCAATAGATTATTTTCATAGGTTAGGTTTCCACATCCATGAATTGTTGGTTATATTAGATTTACCTGTAATGCGGGATCAGTGGTTATTAAATTTCCCTCTGAAGGTAGCCGTGCCCTTAAATATGAATTAAGTCGAAGAGATGCAAAATTCCTTACAATACGGTTTTGAGAATTAAAAAAATATACGGAAAAGTTAATGAGCTTTAAAGAAAAGTTAAATTTGGTGATCTGTAGAACAGGTTTGTGGATAATATCTACTATTTGCTTACAATAATTCCCGGAACGTTTTCCCTTTGCATCCCACCAGGACAATGTCGTATATGCCATGTTAAAAAAATATTTAAATAAAACGTGAACATAATATTTTAAATAATAATAATAATAATAATAATAATAATAATAATATAATAATAATAATAATAATAATAATACTTTATTTATTCTGGCAGAGTTAAGGCCATAAGGCCCTCTCTTCCACTCAACCAGCACAAATACAAATAAATATTCGACAAATATAGATATACACTATACTAATTATAAACAGTTAAAGATACAATAAATGTAGCAATGTAAATGTCATGTACAAACAACATTTTATAGGGTAATAACATTAATGATACGATAATAATAATAATAATAATAATAATAATATAATATAAATATGATACATTATAGGGAAAACATATATATATATATATATATATATATATATATATATATTCTTACACTGGATAATAATGAAGTCGAGTTTAGAGCAAATATAAATTTAGATTTCTTTTAAAAGATGCCAATGTCCGGCAGCCCCTTATTTCTTGTGGTAGGGAATTCCAGTTGCGAGAAGTGGAGATGGTATATGACATGGAGTGATGTCATGTCCTATGTTGCGGTATATTATGTAAGAGACTATGTTGTGATCTTGTGTTTAAGTTATGGTTTGAGGATAGATACTGGAAACGGGATGATAAATAATTGGGATCGAGGTATGTAGGATCTTAAATAGGAGAATTAGACAGTGCGATTTTCTTCTCTCTTTTAGATGTAGCCATGACAATTCGTGGAATAATGGAGAAATGTGATCGTATTTTCGAACATTAATTATGAATCTGATACACATATTATGGTCACGCTGCAGTTTGTCCGACAATCCGTCACTTATGCCAGTTAGTAGAACGTCACAGTAGTCAAAATGCGGCATCACTAAAGTTTGGATTAAAATTATTTTAAGAGTTGTAGGAAGAAAATATTTAAGTCGCTTTAGGGAATGCATTATGGATAAGATCCTGTTAGATGTTTGTTTTTACTTGCTCATGCCATTTTAAATTAGAATCTAAGTAAAATCCCAAGTTTTTAACGATGTCGGTATAAGGAATTTGTTCATTATCTAATATGACAGCCGGCATATTGCCATTGTTTATGAGGTGTAATTAATAGCCTTGGATGTCCGATAATTATTGCTTGCGTTTTGTTTACATTTAGTTTCAGCCAATATTGTCTGGACCATAAAGATATATGCCTGAGGTCAGTGTTTACTTTGTCAATACATTCATTAATTTCGTCAGGCCTAAAGTGTGTGTAAATCTGTAGGTCGTCAGCGTAAAGGTGATGCTTGCAGTTTTGTAGTTTCTTGGTCACGTCATTAATATAAATCGAGAAGAGAAGAGGAGCGAGGACGCCGCCTTGAGGTACCCCTTTCCTCACCAAGCGCCAGGAAGAAATGCGATTATTAACAGAAACTGATTGCTGACGATTAGTGAGGTAAGATGCAAACCAATCAAGGCAGTTTTCCGACAGATGTAGGTGTCTTTAGTCTCGCTAGCATTAAGTCTATATCTACTGTGTCAAAGGCTTTGCTGTAGTCGAGTAGGACTATTGCGGTGAGTTTGCTTTTGTCCATTGAGTCTCTTATGTCCTCTACAATGTCAAGTAGTGCAGTACTTGTGTGATGTCCTGTTCTAAAACCAGACTGATGTTCATCAAGTAAGTCGTGTGTGGTGAGGTAGTCTGTTAACTGTGAGTGTATTATGTGTTCCAGTGCTTTAGATAAACAGGGAAGAATACTAATTGGTCTATAATCATCGAGTGTTGTGGGAGTGTTTGATTTCGGTGTAGGACGAACTAGAGCCATTTTCCAGAGTCTGGGATAAGTCCCAGTCATTATAGAGGCATTAAAAATGTGGGTTATTGTTGGGAGAATAATGTCTATTATTTTTTGCAGGAGAGTTATTGTTATATTGTCTATTCCTTGTGCTTTAGATTTAATACGTAATACTGCTCTTTTGGAGTCATCAGGTGAGATATAGGAAAAAAAGAATTTGTTTAGGGTAGGTTGGGAATATGACATTAGTTCATCTATTGTCTGTTGTTTGTGTTGTGAGGTATTGTCAGAAGGGAGGCGGGTAAAATGGTCATTCAACTCATCTAGTGGTAGGTCAGCCTGTAGTTTATTTTGACAGAGGCCTATTGATTTTAAATTTTTCCACATGTCAGCTGAGTTGGACATAGATTGTGTAATAATAGTATGGGCATATCTTAGTTTTGCATTCCTTATAGTCTGGTTGACTTTATTCCTCAGATGTTTGTATGTCTGTAAGTCTGTCAGTTTTTTGTTCCTCCTGTATTTCCTGAATGCTACGTCTCTCTCAGTCATAAGCAAGCTGATATTATCAGACATCCAGGGTGCAGGTGGTCTGTTTATACGTGTAGTCTTGATAGGTGCGTGTTTGTCATACAATTGTAAAATTATTTCATTAAAATGTTCAACTTTCTCGTCTACAGTTCTAAGTGTCCATATGTTGTTCCAAGGTAGTTTTGCAGCGTCATCAATTAATTGCGCATAATTTATATGTTTCAAGTCTCTGTATGTTACAAGTCTAGGTCTACGTTTAGAGCAAAGGAGTGAATATTCAATGTATATTAAGTCATGTGAAGAGATGCCTGGTGCTTCTATCTGTCCACTAGTTATATATTTTTGAGGATTATTTGTTATAATTAAGTCAGGATATACAGAGACTTAGATCTGCTGAAATGAGATATCTTCGGAGGACTGCAGGATACACACTACTAGATCACAAAAAAAATGAAGACATCTTAGAAGAATTACACATGGAATCTTTAGAAAACAAAATTTCTGATTATAAGTCAAGATGGATACAACATGTTCATCGAATGGAAGATCACAAAATACCCAAACTAATGTTAAGATATCAACCTGCAGGAAGAAGAAGACCAGGACGTCCAGTCAAAAGACTTCTGGATGGTGTTTCTCTTGAGGCCGAAACAGGTCAACAAATGGCCTAAATTCGTGAATGTACTATGATGATGATGATGAATTAAGTCTAGTAGTGTGTCAGAATACCTAGTATGATGGGTTGGTTCTGATGGCAGTATTGTCATATTGCATGACTGGAACATTGTCTGTAGTTGTATACTGTTGTAATAATTTGTGGCTAATAGGTTAGTGTTGAAGTCTCCCAGTACAATTATGAATTAACATGAAAAGATGGATTGAGTATTAATACAATTCTGAATGATATCGTTCATATTTCTTTCTGATCACTTACGAAGCATGTGCAGTTCTTGAGGAACTGTATCATCAATATGTTGTTGTAGAACTCATTGTTTTCATTCGGAATATATTGCATGATACTGATTTAACTCCAAACAGATATAATGATTTTCGTTTGCATGTCACTGAAAATTTTACATGTGATTTAACGGAATTAAAATTAAGATAATGTATCTTTTTATTGTTGGATGTAGATTATTTTCTGGTATAAAATAGCTATCTCGTTTAAAATGACCAAATAGTTGAATGCTTTCCTTTTGCATTACACCAATTCAATTTATGTAGTCATATCAGAAGTTAATACGGAACATGTTACTGAAAGATTTGAACGGAGTTTTGTCAATCAAAGTTTTATTTAAGGACAATGAGATTTCAGGTTCAATTTGATGATTTCTTTCATTCTTCATAGTAACCTGAAATTTGGTTAAAAATTATTTTGAAAAGACTGATGTATTCTAAAAAAATAACATTAATGATTACAGGTCTTTATTTCAAACTTAAGGTTGTTTTACGTGTCATAACGTTACGATTCATGATCTATAGCTTTAGTCCCTTCTGATGAAATTCCCATAATTATACTTTAAAAAATACACCAACCATCCTAGGTTAAAACCCGGAAACGTTACAATCAGGTGTGAAATCTCTAATCATCGAGATCAACTGCCAAATAAAGCAATTTTCTTATATAAGAGAAAAGGATATCTTATCAGAAAACGGAACAAATGTAATCATTTGTATGTCCCTTTTGAGACACTCCGATAGAGTAAAAGTGAATTTATTTTATTTCATAACAGCATCTGTTTTGAAATACTGAAACATGAAATTTAAATATTTTGCCTAAATATAAAAGTGTGTACCACTTTAATAAATGGTGGTATTCGTGCTACTGTTTTGGAACGAATCGATAATTTGCATACGCTGACATTAAGATTAATCGGTGAAGGGTAATTTGTTTACCACTCACACCACAATGTCACCACATAATGTGCTTGTTCAATAGCCTTTTAATTCTAATTCGACCAAGTATGCATTATTCCTGTCTCTAGCCGTGGATAAAATCTATAAGTACGGCAAACCTACTAATTACATGAAAAGTGTTAATGATACATTTTCTATCACACCATCATCTCCTATAATAACCGTATTATTCCACGTTACTGTAGATTCTCTCTTTTATAATCAAGAGAAGACCCGTCTGACTCCAATTCGAGTTTTCCTTTCGACTCAGAAGGTTATACAGGGTGTAAATGAATTATACCTAATAAATTTAACTACGTATAGAGGGGTTTTATATAAGGATTCTGACATAATGAACTAATTGTCTACGAGGGAAAATGAGCGAGTTGTAGGAAATCAAACTAAACGATATTTGATACAGATAAGTCAACAAGAGAGCATACTAGGAGAGATAATTTTACTAGAATAATTTCATATCTTAGTGTTTATTCCGGGATCGTGATTGCTAATAATTCATCAACAACGTTTATGAAATATTAGGTTATCAAATTCCTTAAAATTTCGATCTGAGCAGATGATTGTACGCCTCTGCACTCTTGTTAGTAGAATCGGTACAACGTGAGCCTTAGTACAGAGTGAAACACGCAGAATCTGTGTAGTTAACTTGTGGCTTAATTGTCAAAGTGATGGATTTACGATTCGAACACTGATGGTTCAAATCACGGCAGGCGACTTTTTTCTCTTTCTTTCGGGTTCTTTCTTCACTGTGATATGTTGACACAGAAATTTGTTTAGTTTGGGCTTGAACAAAATACCTGATATCCTATTGTACACTGCGTGTATACTGTCATGTGTTGACACTGAAATTTGTTTAGTATGGGCATGCGCTAAATTCCTATTTTTGTATTGGTGATTACATTAACATCTGATCAGAAGTGACGTCAGTATTAGTTAAGTTTCATTACATGAAAACATCATGGAACATCTTTACAGTTATGTTGAACTTGCCGAAATGCATCTGATTTATTGCAGCACAAGGTAATGGTGTAATAGCTACTGTCATGTATGCGGAGCGGTATCCGGATAGACGCCATCCTCACCGAACAACCTTCAAGTCTGTTAATAGGAATTTGCGGGAACATGGGACGTTGAAGTTAAACAGAGTAGTCGCCGAAATGCGGATTTTGAAGAAAATGTTATTCATAGGGTGAACAAGGAACCATCTACTAGTACTCGTGCTACCGACGTGTAATGGGTATGAACCATCGAAGTGTATGGGAAGTCCTGCATGGAGACCAGCTCTATCCCTTTCATCTGCAAAAGTCTTACAGCTACTGGACTTCACTCAACGGGCCCAAATTTGTAATTGGGTTTTGTTGCAGCCACCGCAATTCTTTTCCTCGGTATTATTCACTGATGAGGCAGTATTTAATAGGGATGGGCTGGTTCTGAACTCGAAGAAGTCATGTGTGGAATTATGAAAATCCTCACGCCATCTTCCAGAGGAGTCTCCAGCAGAGATTTTCCGTGGACGTATGGGTAGGCTAAATTTCTGACCACATCATTGTTCCTTACCTTCTTCCTCATAGATTAAATGGTGCCATTTATAAGACTTTTAAGAGAACGTCCTACCTACATTACTAGAAGAAGTTATTCTCCACATGAGGATTAATATGTGGTTCAGCACGATGTGGTTCTTCCCCATTTCTGCCGGAATGTGTGAAATAATCAGGATGAAGTGTATCGTGACCGTTGGATAGGAACAGGTAGTCCAACTATGGTGTGGCCACCTCGCTCTCCTGATCCCAGTTCACTTGATTATTTTTTGTGGGGACATGTGAAACCACTGGTGTATGCAACCCCTGTTGGTACAGAAGAACTGTAAGTTGCATGCATAAACGCAGCATGTGGTGAGATCCGTGGGAGACACTTGGTATCTTGAACAGGGTACGAGAATCCTTTCGTCGCCGATGTCGTCTGTGTTGTGAGAATGGAGGTCGCCAATTTGAACATTTTATTTAATGAATTTGCAGGTGCTTTACTTTTTTTTGGCATACTCAAATGCATTGCTTTTATTTCCCTATAATATTATGTATGCCATTTGTACATATACTATACCTCTTCTTTTTGTTATTAATCACTGCACTAACATTTATGTAAGTACATATGTACTGTACGGTAAAATTACATATTTTATTTGCGAAATCTATTGCACTCTACAGTAATCGTATTATTATTATTATTATTATTATTATTATTATTATTATTATTTTATTATTATTATAACCTTTCAAACAATTATATGTACAATATGTAAATAGATAGTTTTGTAACTCGTGTACTGTGCCGACATTCCAATACCGTATTCTGTAAAATAATGAATAAACAATTAAACCAGAAATAAATCTACGCACGTAACTAATTTACAGTACGTACATAATAAAGGAAGGAAGAACGAAAACGTGTACTTGTAATGTAGGGAGTTTCGAACGTGATGCATAAATCTTACATTTGCGTCGGTATTAGACTGATATAACCACTAAGCTAAAGGCGAATGCTCGTTGCATGCTACAGTCTCTGTATCATATCATTTCCATTTTAATTTGAAATAATCAATGGCATGTCAACCATTTTACAAATTGAATCATAACTTGAACATTTTTATTCGTAGACCATTAGTTTATTATCTCAAAATACTTACATAATACCCCTCTCTTCGTAGTTAAATTTATGCAGTTTAATTCATAACCTGTATATTAGTTAATAATAATTAAATTTGTAAAACAAATAAGAACAAAAATAAATAAAAATATAAACCAAACTGTCTATAACTAAATGTCTAAAACAGAGAGCATGACATTATTTCCTTGTATTAATTTTTTGATAACGACCCTCTCAATGCTTCAAAAGCCACTGACGGTATTTTATAAGTTTTTGTACAACGAGAATAAAACATATTGTTAGAATGTCCTTGTACCGACCATCAGACCGATGATTTCTACACCCCTCAATTTAAAATAATTATCATAATAAGGGAGAGTCGGCTCATAGATAGACGGCGTTTTAAGCCAAATTCTTCAGCTTATCCTCGATGCATTTCTAACCTGATGGAAGAATTAAAAATATATCTGATTGGAGTTCCAGGTTTAAAATCGACAATAACAATTAGACGAACGCTGCCATTCTCAGCGACCATGTGAAGCTCTTCGTATGTTAACCATTATTCCGTAGAGATTTAGCGATGGATGATCTAACTTTATGATTTCTACTGGTTATAAAACTTATCCAATTGGAAAGGATCCAAAGATATCATAAAACATTTCTATCACGCAGTGGCATCGACAGCAGCGTGCCTTCAGTCCTGCCTAGAATATCGCGTACTCGTACCGGAGCTATATCATAAGTACGGTATTTGAAAGAACTCTCCACTTGGTGCTCCAGAAGCCTCGGGAATATTTTACCATAAATTGGTGGGATATATTCATTGTTTAGTTTGACTCCTTTATCTTTCTGAAGGAGGCGTAACGAATTGATATATTACTGACGTTGTAATATTCTCCTATTTTTGGGTAAGTCTCTTCGGCTTTCATTTCTTCCACTTTCATGTTAATGATTTTTAATTGTAATTTGGAAGTAGTACTGTATTAGTGTTTTCTTATTCTAAATTCCTTGTACTACTTGTACAGATTTTATTGATTCAATTGTGAATTAAGAACTAATATTTATTGCAGCACAGCTTCCTATGCTACTATCAAGAGACTAAGTTTTTTTTTAAATTTTAAATCGGCATACATCATGTACGCAGGGCCATCAGGTGGTAAAAAATATGTATTTTACACAATTTTCATTAAACATTAAGGAAACAGTAGACTCCATAAATATTGCCGTGTGCTAAGTGAATACCAATTAGTTCAGTGGAAAAACGACGCGAAATGGAATGAATGATTTTGAAGGCTTTTGCGTCGCAGCATGACATTCTCAATGTTGTGAATCATTAATGGTGACTTTATATTACGAAGAAATTTACTTTCCCTGTTTTTAAGTTTACTCATTTTAATTTTGCTTTTCACACATCCGGCCCGGCTGGCCCAAATATTTAGCGGGATGATGTTTTCCTTAGAGTATCCCCGAAGGCTTATTTATTACTTTAGTAAGGACTATAATGCATTGGTTAAATAAAGTCGTAAACTCTGTGAGTAAATGCAGGAAAGATATATTATTAGCATGTTGAATTTCTGTGACAAACAGTAATATTGTCGATATCCATTTGATGGAACTTAATTTCTTGATAATTTACGTGGTGAAGCTTCAATAATTGGATACCATTGACTTCGAAAACAGTAACTGTAATAGTTACTGATGACATTTAATCCTCCAATGAGGCACAAAGACTGTCGATAAGCTGAATCAAGATTAATAACTTATTCATACATAACCAATTGGCAACCACTAATATATTATCACAGGACGGAACAATACGTGTCTCAATCTAGAAGAACAATTTTAGCTACTGAAGCCACCAAATTAAAGCGAGAAAATATCGCGCGTAGCGAGTGTTGAAAAACTCATTATGATTTCAAAGATATAAGTTGCCAAATTTATACATATTTAGCAAACAAAAAAAGACAAAAATCTCTATCTTACGAAGCATTAAGAGTTTCGCAGCACGCCTTTTCGGCATACTGAAAGATTCCAACCGGAATTTTTCAGATCTTATGCTGAAAAAACTTTTAGAATTGAGCATATTGAATGATGGAGAACTGCAATTTTCTAATCAATATACAAACAAGGTGTAGATGCGAGAATGTCAAATTTATTTTTTAATGTTATGAGTATTTTAAAAGAGTGGATTATCATGACATCAACAAAAGTTGAGACCGAAATCTATAAAGGATATCGACTTTAAAAGGAGATCTTCTTAAACTTTGATATCGTTTTCCACACTTTTGTGTTCTTGATTGTGATGGCAACAGATATCGAATTATTGAACTATTTTGGTCAATTCAATAATTCTGGTGCGGTTTTCCAAGATAAACCCAGTATCATATGCGAATCCAAGAGCTCTTATTGGTGGCAATCCATTAACTAAGTTATATCCATACTTTATTTGCTATTTAGTTTTCAATAAACTCTCGCAAGATGTGGTCTGTACTTATATAATGTGGGACATATTGGAGATCCTTGTATTAGACCTGTGAGTAGTTGAATTTTCTTAGTTAACTTATTGTTCTTAAGTACCTGTCATTGCATCATAGCATGAATTTATAGATATCAGCCACGTTTATTTTATTTCTCCACATCACACCTATTTGTAATTATTGTAACTAGGTATTTGAATTCGATCAATTCTTAATAATAATAATATTAATAATAATAATAATAATAATATAAATAATAATAATAGATTTATTTTACCTGGCAGAGTTAAGGCCTTAAGGCCTTGTCTACCACTCAACCAGGTTAAAAAAACACAAAAAAATAGTTTTACATCTGAATTACATTATGTTATGAATACCGTACAATTATTATTTATAATGTATTTTGATTTACTCTAAATTTAATTAATTAAATATATAATATGTACAAGATATATAAAAAAAGAGGAAAAGATTAATGACATAGTATAAAATAAAATAAATCGAGACAAATTAATTATTAGACAACAGGTAACTGTATAAGCGTGACATAAAGGTGCCAAGTGTGCGTCAACCCCTGATATCTTGAGGAAGGCGATTCCAGGAGCGGGCAGAGGCTACTGTGAAGGAAGTAGAATAGGAGGAAGTGCTATGAAGAGGAACTGTTAGCAGACTGCTATCTTGTGACCTAGTGTCAATATTGTGGTAAGAGGATAACTTCTCAAATCTGGACGCTGGTAAGTAGGAATGTAGGAATTCAGAAGCTTGAAAAGGAGTGAAAGAGAGTGCAATTTACGTCTGTCGGTAAGACGGAGCCAAGAGAGATTATTAAAGTGTTCGGAAATATGGTCATAACGGCGGATATTGAAAATGAATCGAACGTATGCATTATGAACACGCTGCAGTATCTGCGACAAGTCATAGTTTAGATCATTATATATCAATCCATAGTAATTCTGCCCAAAGGCAGGTCCTTCACTGCGATCATAGCATTTTCATGCTATGCTTGCAGGTTTACTACGGAATTGTAGGTGTGGTAGCTTCCCGTTGCTTTCCACACCTGTGAAGGATGATGATGATAATGCTAAGGATGATGATGTTGATGATGGCCATATGATTTCGGGGACCGTTTGGGCCTTAAAGGTTTCCTGACATTTGTCTTACAGGTGAGGAAAAACCCCGAAAAACCTTACCCAGAAAAACTGCCCCGACCGGGGATCGAACCCGGGCCCGCTGCGTGACAAGGCAGCACGCTACCTCGAGACTACAGCGGTGGACAGCATTATATATAATGTTACGATAATCGAAGTGTGGTAACACAAGATTCTGCACAAGGATTTGTTTTAACGAAATTGGGAGAAAATTATTTAAACGTCTAAGATAATGTAAGATGGAGAAAGTCTTTTTACATATGTGTTTCACTTGTGTTTGCCAGGTTAAATTTGCGTCTAGATGTAGTCCAAGATCTGTTACTGAAGAAGAATAAGGGATAATTATATTATTTATAGTAATGTTTGGAAGTGTAGATATGTCAAATGTTGTAAGCAGTCTTTGTTGTCCCATTAGAATTACTTGTGACTTGTTATGATTTAGATTTAGACTGATACTTGAAGACCAGTTAAAGATGGATATGAGATCGTCATTCATTTTCGTCAAGCTGTTATAGAGAGAATGAGGATGTAAATGTAGGTAAATTTGGAGATCATCATCATAGAGGTGATAACGGCAGTGCTTTGGTACAGTTGGTAAGTCATTTATGTTGATTGAAAAAAGAAGAGGTCCGAGAACACTGCCCTTGGGGACTCCAGCCGTCACGTTGCGCCAAGACGAAGATCTAGAGTTTAATGAAACGTATTGTTGACGACCGTGCAGGTATGAGTCCAACCAGCATACAGCGCTGTCAGACAAGTGCAGGTGCTTGAGCTTTATCATAAGTAAGAATGTCACATATTGGTCATTAACTGTCAATTTCCATTATATATATTATTTTTGTATGTATGACTATATTTTGTACAAATTTAAATACAACCTAAGGATTCTTGTATGTTATTGTAAAAAAATATTACATGAAATAATTATTTACAATAAAAGAAATGACAGTGATACTTGACAGATGAATTGAGATGTTTATCAGAGTATTCTATTCGAGACGAGAATTCGTTAGAAACTTCTGATTATTACGACGAAAAACTCACAGTACGTCTTACTTTTATTACTTTTAACACATAAATATTAATGTATGTGAAACAATGGATACAAAACTCTGTGCACAAAGGTATCTGGACATTATCGTATGAAATGTTGAGGTTATCCTGGACTATTTCTGCATTAATAAGGAATAAAATATAATAACGTACACACAATATCAATTAATAAATATATTCTATTACTAAAATATTAGTCATTCAATAATCTCATATTTATGAGTGTGCAGTATGATATTTGCGATATGATTTATAACGAAGAAACAAATCAACACTGATTGAATTACTATTATCAATTCACAAAATTAAATACCATAATATTGCACATTTTTTCAGCATGAATTGTTTATTTTTAGCTAACCCTATAATGAAATACGTACTAATGTTTTCTTTAAAAAACATACCTAAATAGGATCTGTCAAAAAATACATTGTATGCTTGACAACAGAGAATAAAATCAATAAAATATCAGCTAATACAGAAAGAAAAAATATATATATATATATATATTAATTTGTACAATAAGCATAGAGCAAGACGGAACCAGAATGTATGAGAAGGGATAATTCCAAATGAAAGAGAAAATCAATAACTATAATGTGGAGACTGGCGATATCTTAAGATGGAGATAGAGCACTTCAGAGTGTTTATTTATATCCATATAATACTATTTTGAAAGTAAAGGGGCGACTAATTTATTCCTCGTATCTAATGAGGAATTTCTAGCAAGTACACACATGAACAAGCTATATGCTTGTGCGTAGTTGTTTGTATTGAGTACGTTCATTGATCTTCCTTTCAATTGATTATGAAATGGTGATTAATTATAAAATTGAATATGGCAAATAAATTCAAATTTAGTATATACTGTGATGATTGAGAAAATCTATGAACATATCGAAACGTGAGACACATTGTTAAAATCCAGTGTTATATTCAATTTCAGCGATAAGTTCAAATTAGTTCTCCGTACTTCTCATTTATTTTTCAATGTAATAAAAGAGGTCAAGTTTGTTTGTGATGTATATGAGCTTGTAGTGGACCTACAGCACAAAGATAAAAATACGCGTACCTGTCTTCCACACTTTTACACTGTTGGGTTTTATATTGAGAAACTTAAGCATCAGGCGGTGTATTTCCCTCTAAAATTACTGTAGGGTGTTTTCAAAATTATTAGTCCAAAACTAGGGATAATATACAAAAATAAAAAAAAGCAAAAATATACGGGAATTAATCGGTTATGTCTTAATATAGAGGCTCGCTGAATAGTAAATAGCAACTCCAACAAAACGAAATTATAATTTTGATTAATTTATCAAACATGAGACAGGTGTATAAATGGAACTGTTAACAAATACAACCTGTGGAGCTCCAATAAACACTGATCCCAAAATTAACAGATAATGAGTGGCATTCATTTGTTTTACATTTTTACATTTATTGTACATTTTGGAAACGATCCTAGTTTGTCGGAATTAGTACTTATAATTCAGGAAACCCAAGTACATTATTTCGTTAGTTCCCGGATCCAAGTTTACCGGCCGTTTCTTATTGTTCGTTATGTATAATTGTTATCCACACATTGTGAAACACCCTGTGGGATCAAGTTATGGAGTTTGGAATTTAGAAACTGCATGCATACTGTAGTTAGAGAATTGGAAGTAGGTTCTGCTGGTGTATTAATACTGTTGGAAACTCGAGAAAGACTCGACTCTCTGCGGGTCAACCTCAAAGGTTTCCTAGCTTCCAATTACTACTTGAAAGACCAAAGGCTCGCAAAGAACGTCTCTGGAGGTCTTTAGTTGCTATGGAAGCTACCCGAGGCGTTATATCTCTGTTTAAAATGCCACAAACACTCCCAAGTACTACGTTCCGCAAAGAGAAAAGAATTTTTAACGAAACAAAATGAACTTTCAAATGAACATTTTCAGCAAAAGGAAACCTGGTGTCGTCATTTGCCAATTTATCGTAAGTAAAATTATAAAGACTTGACAGTCTTATCTCATTTTCCGTAAATAACTTTCTGAGAGGAATACCTTATCTCCGCTTCTGAAAGCCAACACACATCCCTGGCTGAAGTTAAATTAATTTAGCCAAAGGAAAAGCCAACATCAAATAGCACTAGTTAAACTGTCGTAAAATGTATTATTAATCCATCATAATAATGTTGAATGGTTGAAAAAATAGATTATTTGAATTGCGAAATGCAAATTTACTTCACTTTAGTCATTACGTAGATACAAGAGAGGTAAACATGTAATCCTTAAACTCAGGAATCACTAATTCCTCGTGCAAGTTATTTAAATGTTTCTCATCGCAGTGAAAATAAAAAAATCATGTCTAACTGTATGTTATCATTGTACATTGTGTAATTCAACACAAATTTAAATAAGCTTTGCATGTTGGTTTCTCTACTGTTTTACTACGATTATTAAATAAATTAAACCAACGTACACTAATGTATACCTCGTCGATTTAAAGGTTAAAAAATCAGTGGTTAGAAGAACAAATAAAAAAAGAAATTTCAATAAAAATTATATAAGCATTAAGCTTCAATAGGAATTACAAACTTCCAAAAAATATAATAATAATAATAATATTAATAATAATAATAATAATAGTAGTACAATAATTAATTTTTATAATAATATTTTTTAAAACAATTAATAATAAAACAAGTAATGGAATTCTACGAATATAGATGTAATGCACCAGTGGATTCTATGAAAGGTTTGGTAAATTCAAAAATACTTAAAATTGGCAGGAATTATTCAAGAAGATATCCTAAACAGAGATATATTTAGAATTAAGCTGCATATGTGGCAAGTTGGCAAAACGACAAACCGAAAAAAAAACCTGGAACAACTTGGAAAGACGAGAGAAAGCAAGCCAATAGCCAAACATAAAGGCAAATACGAATCCAAAGGACACGCCTCTAAGTGCTTACTACATAGGGTAATTCACAATCAAAATGATACATTAATTAAAGTAAAATAAATTATAATTTGAGTAATAATGGGGATTTTTAAATACAGGGTGGACCGCTCGAATGGACCTAATTTCAATTGCTTGTTACTGGCAAACGGTTGAAGATAGAAACTTAAAACAACGTTCATAGTACAGAAAAACTCACCAAGTTTCGAATCCTGTCGGTAGATGGCACAAAGATACGTTTCTCGTTCTTAGATTTAATTGTTTGTGAAAATGGCGACTCCGCAGATGAAAGCGCAAGCTGTTTTGTGGTATGCGGAGTTTAAATCAATCATTAGAGTTCAAAGGGAGTTCCGGCGTGTGTTTTAACCGTGATGCTCCAACTGCTAGAAGCATAAAGAGTGGCGTGATACATTATTAGCTACAGGATCTGTGTTGAAGAAGCATGGTGGTGGTCGCAGAGCATCCGATGAAATGGTAGCAAATGTTCAAGCCGCATTTGAGCGAAGCCCCCGGAAGTCATTAAGAAGAGCTTCGCGGGAACTTCAAATACCAAAATCGACATTACAACGGATTGTCCACAAACGCCTCAAACTGCACGCATATAAAGTGCAGTTAGTGCAACGTCTGGAGCCGAATGACATGCCGAAACGAGTGGAATTCGCCAATACGATGCTGGACCGTCTCGGCGCTGATCCTGACTTCATGACCAAGATTTTCTTCTCGGACGAAGCCACTTTCCATTTGTCAGGCAAGGTAAACCGGCATAATGTGCGGATCTGGGGATCGGAGAATCCTCACGCTATTCAAGAGCATGTTCGTGATAGTCCGAAGATGAATGTTTGGTGCAGTTTGTCACATAATAAGGTCATTGGACCGTTTTTCTTCGCCGAGAAAACTGTTCGTGGTACCACATATCTTCACATGCTGGAGCAGTTCTTCTTTCCACAAATTGAACAACTGCAGCCTAACATCGTTTTCCAGCAAGATGGTGCTCCTCCCCACTGGTCCAATGAAGTTCGTACGACTTTGGACAACATTTTCCCTGGCCGTTGGATTGGTAGGGGAGGACCAATCTCGTGGCCCCCGAGATCTCCCGATTTAACACTACTGGATTTCTTTCTCTGGGGCTATGTCAAAGATAAAGTTTACACCACCCCAGTCAAAGACCTTCGTGATCTTCGTGAGCGCATCATAGAGGCTATTGAGAACATTCCAGAAGACATACTCCAACGTACTTGGCAAGAAATTGTTCATCGCTTTGATATCGTCACAGTGACTGCTGGGGCTCATATAGAGATGTGGTGATCTGGATATCAAAACGTGGTGAGTTTTTCTGTAATATGAACGTTGTTTTAAGTTTCTATCTTCAACCGTTTGCCAGTAACAAGCAATTGAAATTAGGTCCATTCGAGCGGTCCACCCTGTATTATAAAAATTATAAGTATTTAAGTTTTATAATTTTCGTAGATGGCAAAGAAGACTATAAAATCAAAAAGAGAATAGTATTGAAAAAATGAACAATTTGGTATATTTAAGTAGCATCATTTCACAAAAATTAATTTCAAAGGAATATTAATCAAAATTTTTAAATCTTTAGTAAAGAAGCGTTGCAATAAATGGATCAGAAAATTGGCAGCTGACATTTCAAACAGATTTTAAAATATTTGCTATGGAAATGGACCTTAGGAGAAGATTAGCTTTGATATTTAAAAAGAGGTAAGATATGAGTCAATGAATTATAAACTGAAATGTGAGTAAAACGTGTTGTACACCTATGTGTAATGGCACAACTATTTTTGAAATGGATAACTAAAAAACGACTATTGAAGAAAGTGTTGCAATCGTCGCCGCTCAAAGAAATGTAAGTGAGGAAGAACAAAACGCTACTTGGATATAATAATGACGAAATAATAAAGGGAGGAAAATGCAAAAATAATACGGAAGAACGCTGAAGAAGAAAATTAAATTCAAGATTTAAATTAGAACATAGGTCATAGGAAGATTTTATTTGCTAAACCAGTATTAGGCAGATTGAATAATAATAATAATAATAATAATAATAATAATAATAATAATAATAATAATAATAATAATAATAATAATAATAATAATAATCATAAAATGATAATAATAATAATCATAAAATGATAATGATAATAATAATAATATCAATAAAGAAATAAATAAAAAATTCTAAATTTACATTCACCAGGTATTTCTCAGTGAGGGATAACAACATTCGTCCTGAATGTTAGTTTGTAAACAACAATAATTTCGGTAGAGAATATGAACTAATTTGGAAAATGTATCGTGTTTAAAACATGTGTTTGCAGGAGTAACACAAATACCACTGATGAAGCAACTCAGCTAATTATTTTGGTGGGACAGCATGGCTCAGTTTTGACTGCAGAACATATATGTATGCATCAATGAATAATTAGCATGTGGTTAGTCAAGCGTCCAATTAAGCTTAGGCAACAATAACGCGCATTAGCTGGACACGTCCACACGTGGACGGACACTTTCTGGGTCTCAGGTAAACTTGCCCGCTCCACATTAAATAATTCATCTCTACAAGTGTGCTCATTATTCAATATATATATGTCCACCGCTGTGGTCTCGAGGTAGCGTGCTGCCTTGTCACGCATCGGGCCTGGGTTCGATCCCCGGTCGGGGCAGTTTTTCTGGGTGAGGTTTTTATCAGGAAAACGTTCAGGCCCAAACGGTCCCCGAAATCATAAGGCCATCATCATCCTTATCATTATCATCATCACCATCATCATCCTTCACCGGTGTGGAAAGCAACGGGAGCTATCACGTCTACAATTCCCTAGTACCATTAAAATGCCATGATCGTAGTAAGGGACCTGCCTGCGGGCAAAATTACTATATATATATATATATATATATATATATATATATATATATATATATATATATAGTAGAGACAAATAATAATAACAATAATAGTTTTTCGTTTAGGAACATTCCACAATACAGTGTTTCTCCATCAACCCAAAGTGAACTGCTAGTTCGTTGTTGGTAATTCCGTCCGGCATTATTCTCTGTAGGTTTTTTAGCATTGTATATGTTTTTCAGTAGAAAGAGGAGATGGCCCATTGCTAAAACCCGCAACCTGGAAGACCAGTTAAATTGTAATCAAGTTTGTCTTCCTCTACCTTTTAGTGAATCCACACTGAACTACTCCTTACAAGGCAGTATCTATTAGTTTTAATTCGCTTCCGGTATATAATTTCCCCGATTCCACCCATATCTGGGAAGTATTCCCCTATCCACAATATGAGGAGGCACCCGATCTGGGACTAACAACCCCTAATAATAATAATAATAATAATAATTTTAAAAAATAATAAATAGCATCGTAATGGGTTCAATTTACATTTTGCTATTGTTAACATTTAACTTTCATGTCGCATTCCTGACAGGACTGTTACTGTGTAGAAAAATATTCCTATCATTTGTTCGTCCACCGCTGTGGTCTCAAGGTAGCGTGCTGTCTTGTTACGCAGCGGGCCCGGTTACGATCCCCGGTCGGGACAGTTTTTCTGGGTGAGATTTTTATCGGGGTTTTTCATCACCTGTAAGACAAATGTCAGGAAAACGTTAAGGTTCAAATGGTCCCAGAAATCATATGGCTATTATCATAATCATCATCCTAGTCATCACCATCATAATCATCCTTCACTTACGAGGAAAGCAACGGGAAGCTACCTCACCTACAATTCCCTAGTAAAGTTACAAGCCTAGCATGCAAATGCTATGATTGCAGTGAAGGACCTGCTTTGCGGCAGAATTACAACATGTTCCTAGGTCATCCCAACAAGGTCATCATTTGGTTGGTTCTTTAAAATTGTTAGATACAGTCCATATGTTGACGCCAGTTCTGTTGATTTAGCTGAATGTATTCAATTATGGACGCACTATTCAAATCCTCAAGATGTCACCACTTTTCCTGTGAACTCAACTGGTACTGTTTTCTCCTGGGCGCATTAACATCGCCTCTAACTAACTCTCACTCACTGGCACTCATAGCCACATATATATAATCTCTCCATATATCCCTATCCTGAGCTAATGTTTTCTAATCATTCCCTCGACCGCCTCAGAGCAGTTGTAATTCTACTTTCATTGCACGGTCCATGTCTCGATACCAGAGCAGAAACGTGACATTGCAACTACCATACATTTACGGTCTCGGGTATGTTTTTGGACCAAAACAGGTTTTATTACATTAATCAATGGTGTCCACCTGGAAGGAGGAGGAGAGGAAGACCTCCCTCGAAACTCGTGGATGCAGGAAATAAGAACTGGAATGAGAGCAAAAGGACTGGAGGATATGTATTGGATGGAGAGAGACGAGTGGAGAAGAAAAATAAAACTTTAAGCACAGAAAGATGTTTAAGTAATAAAATTCTGTATATAAATAAAAAAATAATTAATGTTTCTATAGGTTTATTAAATTTTGTAATCACGTTGAAAACGATAATCAAAAAGCATGATGATTATAACGATGATTCTAGTAATAATAATAATAATAATAATAATAATAATAATAATAGTAATAATAATAATAATAAAGAATTCAATATGCAGAATACGATATAAATGTAGGTAGCACAATGGAAACTCGTTTAGCTGATTATTGTATGTAGTTCTTAGCCTACAAGTATTTTACAGAAGAAAACTATCGGGTCTAAAGAACTTTAAATTTGCAGTTACACATACATTTACCCAAGATAAAATGCATTTTACTAAACGTACTCGAACCGTAAACTGATCCCACTACAGGCCTCGGGAGGCCCTTGGAGTAGTAGGAGCTTAAGACTCCCACTTTGTTCTGGACAATCGGCAGTTGATGTCAGCCGGGTTGTCAGCCCTGCGTGACGGCCGCATTTACCTCCAGAACAAGCATCTGGTACTCATTTCCGTTAGAGGCTGAATCGACCCCACAGCCATAGTGCCGCCAGAAGGTTTGGTTCAGTTTAAAAATCCTGACCCCACCGGGACTCGAACCCTCGACCTTCCAGCATGTAGCGCAGTGTCTTACCCACTACGCTCGGCGTGCCCCTACTCGAACTGACTAAAGTATTGTTTATGGATAACTGCAATTGTAGGGTTTTTTTCAGTTCCAGAGGTAGAAAGTGCTGAAGAATGATTGTGACCTGGTTGACATGTGTTATCATATTGCTTTGTTTTAATGAAGGGCATATACAGTATAAGTATCTGTTTTCAGAACGAAATAGGAATTACATAAATTTTTTCAGAGAAGGTTTTAGTTCTGTTTGAAGGATTTTTAAAGCATTAATAATCTGTTTGATCAACCATAATATAACCGATAGGTTATTGACAAACACATTTCGTTGACTTCAATTGATGAAGTGGTTAACTCTTTGACAAAGAGTTAAACATTTAACTGCCGTCAGTTTAAGAATATTTCTTCTACAACGTACATCGGTGTCCATAACCAATGAAAAGCGAACAGTCATATGGCTTTGTTTTAACGCTGACAGTGTATAGTGCTTCGAATACGAATTTACAAACGAAAATAATGACAAATCATAGTCAAACGATTTGCAGAATTATGTTTTTGGGTAAACTCCTGTGAAAAATGTAGGGCGCAAAATTTAATAATTTAATAAAAGTGCAAAAAATGATTTGAATGAACTGTTATTCTTCTTCTTCTTCTTCATCTTAGTATTAACGTTTAAGTTATAGGTAATTTCTGCATGTCCATCATCGATAAATACATTGCCTGAAGAGCAGTGCCTTCTTTTATATATGTTCCAGGTACGATCCGAGCCCGTTTGGTGGCTCAAACGCATATATGCGCCCATTCCACCACCATGCTCTACATTCTGACCATTTATGAGGCATTCGAGGGGTGTCATACTTATACCATATCATACACCTCCGGGCTTAATATGGCATGACTTGGGAAGAGGTATTTTAAACTTTGCAGCACATACACACTTTTTGGACTATACAAGGACATGGAGAGTCACACCAATTAAGTGATCTAATTAACGTCAGAGCTCCTTACAAGTCATAACAACATTAAAACTTAATACACCATCCACACACACACACACACACACACACACACATGTGCGCGCACACACACACACACACACATAGACACACACACGAATGAAGTACCAATTATACAATTCTAGAATTAAGGTTATTTGTTCCTAAATAACCAAGGAGAAATTACTTAATTTCACCTCTTGTCGCTTTAAGCGTTAGTATCAATTAAGTCCCGTTTAAGTTGAATATTTAATTGTTAGCGGACAACCCACCAGTTAGAATAATTGTTAAATTTCAATACATATGTCTGTATGTTATTATTTTTATTTATTTAACTTAAGATGAAAAACTTTCATTTTAATTCAATTTGATACTAACGTTGGATGAATTCACACACATAAAAGCAATTGCTATGGTAATTGACCATTACACGTATTTATTAAAAGCTCGTTGTTGAAATGAAAGTCCTCAAAGCACCATTTATAGATAAGAAGTACATAAGCATTTATTGCGTGAAATATAAATCCATAAAAACCTGTGCCGCCATTTTAAATAGATACATACTACTATAATCAAAGAGTCTGCTTATGAAATATTTTTAGTATATTGTTTACATATTCTTTATATAAAAAAGAAATATAGGCCCTATCTACGTTTTTCTATTTTAATAATACTTTTCGTTTTTTAACAATGTACTTTTCATTTAAAATATCTTTTTATATACAAATTTCACACTACCGACTCAGAAACTATCGAATTGTTATTTTACACCTTACGTTTCGAGCAGAAGTGCAAATTTCATTAACTTGTTAGGTCTCGGAGTAGTGCAGCTGGTGAAGATCGTGGGTATAATACTGGAAAGTCGATGAAAATCTTCAAATGAACATTTGAGAATGATGTAAACCGGGGTAATACCGATTGGTGAATAATACGAAACAAGAGAATATTGGAGATGCCAGGTTGGTCATACATAACATCAGCCACTCTGTACAGAAGTTTTAATAGAGTCTGTTCGGTATTGCGCAAGTTTTCGTTACAATTTACTTTGTTAAAAACTGTCAGTCCCGTGTTACATGGAAGAAACAAATACATTATATTCACGGTAAAAATGGGAATCCTAACATTTTGGAATATTTGTTGGTGGCGACTACATGTCAATCGTTATGTGTGCTGCTCTGACGGTTCCATATATCCACTATATGAATAATATTTTCATTAATCAACTCTCACGAAGAATCTTCAAATAAAACATCAGAAGTGTGTTCCATTAGCCTATTACTGTGTGCACTGTAATTCTGAAGTGTCATTTAATATTTTATTTTAGGATTTAAGGCTGTGCGCATCACCTAAAGTAAAGATTAACTTTCACTTTACTTTTAATAGGAAATTTACATTTCCTTTGCTAAAACTTAGCAGATCTGCTATAGAAAAATTAAAGCATTAAAATACATTAAGTCTACAAACTATTACAATAGGAAAGTTATTCCTGAAACTTCTTAATTCCGAGAATTGTTGAAGAATTAATGCTTTAATTTCGCTCTTTTTCATAATTTGGAAATATGCTGGAAATTTTTCTTCTGAAATGTTTGAAACCTTATACTGTATTTTTAATAGATCATTCTATGCATTAAATAAATTTATTCTACTCCTGTGACATTTAAACATTAATATATTCTCTTCAGATTTAAATGGCCTATCCTGTCTTTAGGAAGTGGAGAATAATAACCACTGGTAAAACTAGTAATAATGTTTCCATGCCGTGACAGGCCGAGAAGATCCTTGGCCTTACATCCACATGTTTTAATCATATCGGTTACCATCGTCCAGCCAGTATAGGCGTAGACCTAACATCGCGCCCTTACAGTTCATTTTGTCAACCTGAAGCCGGTAACTGTTTTATTTACACACGACGATGCTAGGTGAGTATCAGTTCCATACAGCTAAAATTGTTTGAGAGAATGTTATTCCATTCGGGAATCGAAACACCACATGTCCCATAATTCTGCTCCATGGCAAGATGCTAGGTTATGGTGTAGTAACTATAATTGTTTAATTATTGGAAATTATTTATCTACTCATATATTTAAAATATCCACAGATGTAGTCTCGGGGAAGCATCGCTGCCTCACATGCAGGACTGCAGTTTGATCGCTGGTTAGGAAACGTTTCCTGGCTCATGATTTTCTTTTTGCGATTTATCCTCATCCGTAAGAAAATCTCAGTAAATTGTATGGCCCAAATGTTCCCAAACATCAACTCGTCATTATAATAATCGTTATCATATTCGCCATGTCTAGTATGATTGCGTGTATGATGTGTTTCGACTCAATTGTTGTATTGTCTGGGAGGAGCCCTTCACATTGAGTTGTTCACTCATTCGGGGAGATCTTCCATGTCTTTGTGTGATCAGAAAAGTATGTGCATGATCCTTAGTTAAAATCTCTCTCTCCCGACAGGTGGTATCATTGTAAGGCCCAGGTACCATGTGACATGTAAAAGTACGTAAGGTGAGAGTTAAAACTTCGATAATGGAATGGATTGGAAAATTGAAAATAATTATTTAGCATAATTCAGACAGTTCTTGTTGATGCATTTTTTGGTAGGATTTATTTTATTGTTATACTCATAAGATTAATGTTAAAAACCAACTTTTATTTTACCCGCCGATTTCTCTTCTGAATTGTAGGTATTCACAATTGGACAACTACATAACTCTCTGTTGTTGATTTCTTTTCCAAATAAAAATTATTATAAATTTAGTATCGCCAATGTGAACTCTCCATCCATTCAATGTGATATGAAAATGTCCCTCTTTTATTTGAACAAAACCTCAATTCAAACTACGCTCGTTCTGATAGTTTATATTAGGAACTTAAATTTACTTAATTTGATTCCATAAACTTAGGTGCTCTAATAATATATATATTTAATAACAAAATTAAAAATATATAAAAATAGAAATATTATAAACTAACTAACTAACCCACTGGCACTACCGAACCCGTAGGTTCAAGGCCGCGCGGACATAAACACTCCATATATTTCTAGCCTCAGCTAATGTTTTCCAATCATTCTCTGTAGAATCTACTTCCCTCAAATATTGATTATTGTTATTTTCCCACCTCTTTCTTGGTCTACCAACTGGGCGTTTTCCCTCTGGTTTTCCTACATGAAGTTTCCATGCACGTCTTTCATTCCCCATTCGTGCCACATATCCTGCAGACTTCTAGACTTAACTGTTTTTATTATATCTGGCTTCCTATAAAGACCATGCAGTTCACTGTTACACAGTCTTCTCCATTAGCTTGTCTGTTCATCTCTCTTTGGTCTCAATTTTTTTCCTACAACTTTACTATCAAATACTCGTAATCTCCTCCCCTACCTTAAAGAAAGAACCTATGTTTAACAATCCATATAATATAATTGTTAGAATAACAGTTTTATATATTTTCAGTTTAACGTTTTTTGAAAGGAGTTGGGATGACAAGACTCTCTGTAATGCACAATAGTATGCATTTCCTGAATTGAGTCAATGTTTAGTTTCTTTATGAATATCATTCCTACATGCGATTATTTTTCTTATCTATTTGAATTTAGCCTCTTCTTGATAATTTCCCTCATTTTTCATTAGCTGTTCATTTCCTTTATATAATGTATTTCTATATGTGAACACATTTTTAGTTTTATTGATATTTGCTTCCAGTACCAGTTTTTTAGTGTTACACAAAATTTTGTGAAAGTTGGCCCTTAGTATCCCTTCGCTATCGCCTAGTAGTAAACTACTACATCATCAGCATAAACTAACAGTTTATTAGTACCATTGAGTTGTAGGCCTTCCTCATCGTCTGAAGATTTGATGGCATGTAGTACAAAATTAAGTAGTAGAGGAGATAGTGCATCTCCTTGCCTCAACCCAATGTGAATTTCATAAGTATACGAAAACTGTTTTCCTGCAGACTCCCTACTTTTTATTGCTATTTAGACACATTCATATAAGTGTAACTATTTTTTTTAGGAATTCAGAATTCCAGCCGAATACCATATAACTTTTCCCTCTTAATTAATTAATATACCTTTTTGAAGTCTACATATAGTTGATGTACAGTACCATAATATTTCCCTTTTTTTTCCAAAATCTGTCTTATATTAAAAATCTGATCTTTTTTATAGTTGATGTACAGTACCATAATATTTCCCTTTTTTTTCCAAAATCTGTCTTATATTAAAAATCTGATCTTTTTTAGACCTGTTTCTTCTAAATCCACATTGATTATCTCCTAGAATGTCACCAATATTGGGAGTAAATCTGTATACTAATATATTTGTAAGAATTTTGTAGGAAGTTGAAAGTAATGGGATTTCCCTATAGTTGATGCAATATGTTTTATCAAGTTTGTTATAGATTGGTACAATAATCGGAAAGTGACTAGACGTGTTGTGTATCGCTCGTGACCAACATATTATTTTGAAGGTGTGAACACATTCTAATTCGCTTAAAACATCGTAACTGATAGTTTGTGTTATATAAAACAATTTGGCTAAGTTAAATTCATAAGATGGGCCCCAAGAAGAATAACTCAATGGAAATAGAAGAAGTGGTGAAACGTGTCTTACAAGAGTCGCTACAAGATGCTACCATGCTATCAAGTGTTGTCAACATAATAAAGGAGACTGTTGCTGCGGCGGTTATAGAATTAAAAGTGGCATTGGAGCAAAGTCACGCCTTAATCAGTGAGCTCCAGAAATCTATTCAGGATCGTGATAACAAGATAATGACTTTGGAATCTAAGATTGATAGCTTAGAACAATACCAAAGGCGTCAGTGTGAGCGTATTTTTGGTATTGCGGAGGAAGAAAATGAAGACACAGATGCCATCGCCTTGCAGGTAGCAGAGAAAGTTGGTGTTAGTCTCCAGGTCAGTGACATTGACCGTAGTCATCGAGTAGGTAGAAAAACAGATGGTGGACGACCTAGGGCTGTCATTGTTAAATTTGTGTCCTACCGTAAGCGAAGTGAGGTGTTTCGAAATAAAAAGAATTTGAAAGGCAGTGGAATTACGATTCGTGAGGACCTTACTAGTGCTAGGCATCAGTTACTTCGCGAAGCTATAAAATATTCATGGCGTAACCAATGTCTGGACCCAAGATGGTTCTGTCATTGTTAAGGTAGGAGACAGAAAAAAGCGAATAAATCATATATCAGATCTCAGGTCAGAGTGATAATTATCAACTCAGAAACTCGTTACTTTTTGTAACTTATTTTTATTAGTATTTAATTATTTACTGTGTTCATTTTTTTCTTAATTTTTTCGTGTATAATCTATTTTTTTTATTAATTTAATTTTGTACTTCATATACTAAACACCAATTGATATTTCATATTTACGGTTTGTTTTCTTGTTTTTAGTTAGTAACATTTCAACCATAGATTTAAGGAATGCACCTGCAGCCCCTTTTCGGTCTTCGACAGTTCCATTGTCCCCATCTCAACATACCCCTTCCACCTCAGACCTTTTAAAATCACGTTTCTCTTTGAACAGCAATACACTCAAAATAACACATTGTAATGCACAGTCACTCCTGTCCCACTTCTCAGAATTCCAAACTATATTTTCAACACTAAATCTGCATGCCATTTTAATTTCTGAAACATGGCTGAAAAATACCCTTCCTTCTTCTCTTGTAAACATGCAAAATTACACCTTGATTAGGAATGACAGAGTCGGGAAAAATGGAGGCGGCGTGGCGATATATATACGTTCCGATCTACAACCAAAAATTGTATCCCATTCGCCTAGTGAATACTCGTCTCGACCCGAATACCTATTTATAGAAATTAGAGCGAAAATGCAGAAATGTTTATTAGCAGTAGTTTATAAGCCCCCAAATGTCGGTCACCTACATGACATTGAAACAGTACTCCAAAATCTGATACCATCTTATGAACATGTAATTGTACTAGGAGACTTCAATACTAATCTATTAGCCACAAATTCTTACAACACTATACTATTACAGACAATGTTCCAGTCATGCAATATGACAATACTGCCTTCAGAACCAACCCATCATACTAGGTATTCTGACACACTACTAGACTTAATTATAACAAATAATCCTCAAAAAGTTATAACTAGTGGACAGATAGAAGCTCCAGGCATCTCTGCACATGACTTAATATACATTGAATATTCACTCCTTTGCTCTAAACGTAGACCTAGACTTGTAACATACAGAGACTTGAAACATATAAATTATGCGCAATTAATTGATGACGCTGCAAAACTACCTTGGAACAACATATGGACACTTAGGACTGTAGACGAGAAAGTTGAAACTTTTAATGACATGATTTTACAATTGTATGACAAACACGCACCTATCAAGACTAGACGTATAAACAGACCACCTGCACCCTGGAATGTCTGATAATATCCTCTTGCTTATGACAGTGAGAGACGCAGCATTTAGGAAATACAGGAGGAACAAAGAACTGACAGACTTACAGACATACAAACATCTGAGGAATAAAGTCAACCAGACTGTAAGGAATGCAAAACTAAGATATGCCCATACTATTATTACACAATCTATGTCCAACTCAGCTGACATGTGGAAAAATTTAAAATCAATAGGCCTCTGTCAAAATAAACTACAGGTAGAAACAGCTGACCTACCACTAGATGAGTTGAATGATCATTTTACCCGCCTCCCTTCTGACAACACCTCACAACAAAAACAACAGACAATAGATGATGTAATGTCATATTCCCAACCTACCCGAGACAAATTTTTTTTTCCTATATCTCACCTAATGACGCCAAAAGAGCAGTATTACGTATTAAATCTAAAGCACAAGGAATAGACAATATAACAATAACTCTCCTGCAAAAAATAATAGACATTATACTCCCAACAATAACCCACATTTTTAATGCCTCTATAATGACCGGGACCTATCCCAGACTCTGGAAAATGGCTCTAGTTCGTCCTACACCGAAATCAAACACTCCCACAACACTCGATGATTATAGACCAATTAGTATTCTTCCCTGTTTATCTAAAGCACTGGAACACATACTACACTCACAGTTAACAGACTACCTCACCACACACGACTTACTTGATGAACATCAGTCTGGTTTTAGAACAGGACATCACACAAGTACTGCACTACTTGACATTGTAGAGGACATAAGAGACTCAATGGACAAAAGCAAACTCACCGCAATAGTCCTACTCGACTACACCAAAGCCTTTGACACAGTAGATATAGACTTAATGCTAGCGAGACTAAAGACACTACATCTGTCGGAAAACGGCCTTGATTGGTTTGCATCTTACCTCACTAATCGTCAGCAATCAGTTTCTGTTAATAATCGCATTTCTTCCTGGCGCTTGGTGGGGAAAGGGGTACCTCAAGGCGGCGTCCTCGCTCCTCTTCTCTTCTCGATTTATATTAATGACGTGACCAAGAAACTACAAAACTGCAAGCATCATCTTTACGCCGACGACCTACAGATTTACACACACTTTAGGCCTGACGAAATTAACGGATATATTGACAAAGTAAACACTGACCTCAGGTCCTTATGGTCCTTATGGTCCAGACAATATGGGCTGAAACTAAATGTAAACAAAACGCAAGCAATAATTATCGGACATCCAAGGCTATTACACCTCATAAACAATGACAATATGCCGGCTGTCATATTAGATAATGAACAAATTCCTTATACCGACGTCGTTAAAAACTTGGGATTTTACTTAGATTCTAATTTAAAATGGCATGAGCAAGTAAAAACAAACATCTAAAAGGATCTTCTCCATAATGCATTCCCTAAAGCGACTTAAACATTTTCTTCCTACAACTCTTAAAAGAATTTTAATCCAAACTTTAGTGATGCCGCATTTTGACTACTGTGACGTTCTACTAACTGACATAAGTGACGGATTGTCGGACAAACTGCAGCGTGTCCATAATATGTGTATCAGATTCATATTTAATTTTCGAAAATACGATCACATTTCTCCATTATTCCACCAATTGTCATGGCTACATCTAAAAGAGAGAAGAAAATCGCACTGTCTAATTCTCCTATTTAAGATCCTACATACCTCGATTCCCAATTATTTATCATCCCGTTTCCAGTATCTATCCTCAAACCATAACTTAAACACAAGATCACAACATAGTCTCTTACTTAATATACCGCAACATAGGACATCACATCACTCCATGTCATATACCATCTCCACTTCTCGCAACTGGAATTCCCTACCACAAGAAATAAGGGGCTGCCGGACATTGGCATCTTTTAAAAGAAATCTAAATTTATATTTGCTCTAAACTCGACTTCATTATTATCCAGTGTAGGATATATATATATATATATATTAATTGGTGTTTCCCGTATAATGTATCATATTTATATTATTATTATTATTATTATTATTATTATTATTATTATTATCGTATCATTATTGTTATTACCCTATGAAATGTTGTTTGTACATGACATTTACATTGTTACATTTATTGTACCTTTAAGTGTTTATAATTAGTATAGTGTATATCTATATTTGTCGAATATTTATTTGTATTTGTACTGGTTGAGTGGAAGAGAGGGTCTTATGGCCTTAACTCTGCCAGAATAAATAAAGTATTATTATTATTATTATTATTATTATTATTATTCTACCCATTCATCTGGAAGAACATTTTTCCCCCAATCATAATAATAATATTTTGCCCATCAATTTTTCTCTCCCTGTTTTCATCACTTATACTGGAATCTCATTTGAACAAAATGCTTTATACCGCTTAAATTTTTCTATCGCCATTTCAACCACTAATGTACTTGGTTCTGCGACTAGCATTTATGTTCTATGCAATTTATCCTCTTCAATATTCAGTTCTGCATCTCCATAACAGAGTAAAGTAACTTTCCCATCGAATTAATATACCCCCGGAATCTGCAATCTTATCCTCATTATCATTCCTAATTATATTTGTGCTAGCCTGAAACCCTTTCTTTACTATCCTAATTCTCTGATATAATTCTCTAATGTTCATGTTTTTGCATTCATTTGAATATCTTTATTCTTCTCTCTCAAATAATCCCATTTTTACTATTTAGTATTTGATGGTTTCCCGTCTATAAATACCATTTGCTCTAAATTTACCTCACTTAGTTCGTAACCATTTCATTTTTGGTAGTTTTCCTTTCTTTACAATGTCGGTACATTCCTCATCAAACCATATCTTGTTTTACCTCTTATTAAGTAACCAATGCTCTCTGATATTGGTGATTGAATAGTGTCTCGTATAGTCCCATATTCTTTATTTATATCAGATTCTTCTTTGTATGCCACATTGTCATCTCAAAATTCCCGTATATCAAATTTATTAGCAATTTTGATTGAGTATTTTAGGTTTGTTTCATCCTTTTCAAGTTTTTTAATTCAAATTTTTCAGAATCATCCTTTGTGATTTTTCCACTCATAAGCGATAACCGTTTTCAGATTTTCACCCTGACCAGATGGTGATCCGAATTGCAGTCTATCCCTCTAATTGATCTAACGTCTATGATGCTACTGTGCCATCGTTTGCCCACTATTATATAAAATAAAATAAGTTAAAATGTACCTACTTACTGGTTTTAACAATGAATTTTATTAGTATGGATCCACTATTACATGATCTATCTGGTTTCAAGTTTCACCATCTAGAGACAACCAGGTGTATTTATAATTATTCTTATGTTGGAATGTTGTGCTCCTAACAATGCGATTCTTTGATGTGGCAAAAGTGACTAATCTAACCTCGTTGTGGTTACTACATATATCTTCTTGAAGACTTAATTTGCCTTTTGTTGATTTGAGTATATATTTCCGCCCCACTTTTTCATTAAAATCTCCTAAGTTAATTTTCATATTATATCGTGAAAGACTATCAAATATGCATTTTAATTCTTCATAGAACTCATCCTTGATCTTCTCATCTTTATGTTCTGTGGGACCATGTACACCCTTAGACAAACAAATTAGTCATCTCTTGATTCTATGAAGCGATCGGGGAACTTCGTGAGCACTCGCAGAGGCCTTATTCACATTAACACGTTTTCAGTAATTGTACTGAATTGTTTTACTAGTTAACGCAGTGCACACTCAAGTAAGATACAAGAGAGAGCTTGCCTTTGTGTGTTTCCGTGGTCGAGAAGTTTAACACACAACATTTGCGTTCGTAACCTCACGGGTTCGATTCCCGTTCTACTATTTTTCTTACTGAATATTAGGATAGTATTTCGCCTGTAATATAGTCTCATATTTAATTTTATATTCCAGTTTTTGGCTTTAATGCAAACACAAAACACATCAATAAAAATATTCTAATAATTACATGTAGAAAGAAAATATCTTCTAAAATGAAAACTTTAACAAAAGTAATATCGTGTCTATGAACCCTCAATCTGCGGGGCATTGATGCAATAAAATTTCTACAGTCACGTGGACTTTCGGCTAGAGCATCCCAGACGTCCTGAATTTGTGTCCATATGTCATCTTTCGCCTTTCGTGCATCTGCAGGACAATTGGAGTTGATTATAACAAACTTGTTAGAGGCTGTTGCTTTTGCGCAGAACGTGTGCGCATCAGTCTATTAAAATCGATATCTTTACATCACCTAGAACGAACACTGAATGTGGGTAAAATAATTATAACAATAACGATTAACATTGATTCAGTTTAATTGTCAGAATAAAATGTATTTAATTCATGAAACATTTTAATACAAATATCACGAAAAAATCGACATAATTGAGGACGCCAAACTGCGACCTTCACGCACAGAAACAGTGACTGCATGCTTTACCGCTGACCTAAGAGGGCACGTAGGAGTATCTTCAATAAGTTCATGCCACATAACGCATTAGCTCAGGGCCCGCACAATTATGACTAGTTTACTAGTGTGAACCCAGCGGTGTGTCGAGTAGAACTTAAAATAAATATGCGTTCAAGAGATGACTCATTTTTTGTCTAAGGGTGTACATTTACAATTACAATATCATGTCGTTTATCCTTTAGAATTATGTATTATATCCTATCAGAGAGAAACCTAATATCTCGGATAGCCGAGAAGATCCTCTTTGGGACTAAAATTATTTTCCAAATTATGGTATTTCTGAACCCCGTTAGTATAATGCAAAGCTTCCTATCCAAGGGCGATTTATGTAAATCCCGCTATTATATAAAATCCTAACATTACACTTTCCTAGAAAGATGTCCCTGTGTTTGAGCTTTTGGAATGGATTCCCTGAAGTAGTCCCCGTTCGGAAAAACCGAATAGGGGACTATTTTATCTTCGTAAAATTTTACTCCAGTGGAACCCAAGTTCGCGTTTCATGACTGTAATATTTTTACGGTAAAACATCGTCACTCTTTCGACCAAGGTACATTTTTCGTCTGGCTTATCACCTTCGACTAGTCAGGCATGAGTAATCCTATCGGCAGCAATGCTAACACAGGCATATCTCTCAGGAATTTTTAAGCACGCAAGGCACTACACCACGACAAGATAAAGATAGCATGGAGGGATTATAGATAAATATGTAGTTTTTAATTACTAAATGCTTTACTTTATATCTTTTGCGACTACTAAGTTAACTTAATCTGAAACTGAGAGGAACAATTAATATTTTTAAATGGCCACTACATCACATAATTTAATAAATAAACTGTATTAATTCTATAAGAACCACTTACTTTATTTTTTTATGTTTTAGAACTTTTAACTAGAATATATTTTTTTGAAGTAACATCTGTGATATAATGGTATTCTTAAAAAAATGTAATATTTTCAGTAGAGGAACGATGCAACAAAATAAGAAAAACTGTTCCTATATAATACATACTTTATACATATGATTTCCTTTGAGTTATAAACTATTTTACCTCTGCAATCAATTTGTATTGCAGAAGTATAAATGTTCTACTCTAATTTCTTCTTCACAGCAAATCCTCCTTGTGACCTCCATTCATTGCAATGCAAACATTTCTTCCTATGTGTGGGGGAACACACCTGGATATGTATTCTAATACTGTGTAAAACCTATATCATTTATCGTGACTGCATATATGGGCCAATGCTTTCCATATATAGACGGGTGTAAAATATTGTCTCAACATACCCCAGGCATGCCACAAGAGAAGTGGGGCCATGGGTATGGCTACCTTGAATTTAGTGGACGTAAAACATCCCGGTTATGGTTATAACTTGGAATTAATAACCTCGTAGTCAGATAAATACAGACACAATACATTTTGCCTAAAATTTATAGTATTTATCTGATTATAAGTCTACGCTACCTGTTCAATTACTAGAAAAACTTTCTCCTTTTACATTAGAGAAGTTTAAGTGTTGCAGGTTGCAATCGTTTTATGTAACAGTGAAATATAACCTTCTTCAATAGGAAACGTGTCAATATTAATTTTCTCGAACGTGCCACGCTCATTTTACTTGCCTGCGAACATGTTATTTGTATATACCTATATATATATATATATATATATATATATATATAGGTGTTATACGTGTATTTTTTTGCATTTGGTAATGGAGGCAAATATGATATTAACAGAAAAATGAATGCTTGAGTCGGGATTTGCACCCGAGTCTCTAAACTCTGTACGTTTAGCGCTCTAACCAACCGAGCTACTGAAGTATTTCTACACAAACATACATTTTTCTTATATATGAGTATTCTCAATTCACACAAGAGGCAGCGGAAAGTAGTTCAAAATGACATCTGGCGACCAACATAATAGTTTAGAAAATATGTTATAACATCTAAATATGCAAGCTTACTGCTATCAATTAAATATTCTCTCTAAAAATGCTTAACTGCTATGTTGGTCACTAGATGTCAGTTGGAACGACTTCCTTCTACCTCTTCTGTAAATTGAGAATAATACATATATACGAAAAATGTATGTTGGAGTACTTGTGTAGCTCAGTTGGTTACAGCGCTAACCGTACAGAGTTTAGAAACTCGGGTTCAAATCCCGGCTCAAGCCTTCATTTTTCTTTTTATATCATATTTGCCTTCTTTGCCAAATGTCAAAAATAAAGTTATAACTTCTAAATATACAAGTGTTACTGCTCTAAAGTAAATATCCTCTTTAAAAGATTTGCTTAACTGTTATGTTGGCCACTAGATGTCAGTTGTAACGACTTCCCACTACATCTTGTGTTAATTGAGAATACTACATATGTAAGAAAAATGTATGTGTGTGTTGGAATACTTAAGAAGCTCAGTTGGTTAGAGCGCTAAACGTACAGAGTTTAGAGACTCGGGTTCAAATCACGACTCAAGCATTCATTTTTCTTTTCATATCATATATATCCTGGAAGACTGGAGAAAGGTCAATAGAAGTGGTAGAAGTCAAATAGATTCATAAACGTAAGGTACAAAAAAACGCAATTAAAATGAATTATATTATCTAAATTTTACAGTTAAGATAGCGAACCAAGAATTGTAAGAAATGTATCAGGAGACAACCAAATTAATGAGATGTTGGCAGAAAGCGCACTGTGCTCAGAATTATTCAGAAACATCTTGTTGAAAGGTACGGCAGTTATGTGTACAGAAATATATTAATGCCAACGAAACAAGTAGGTATATAGTGTATACATTTAATTATTCACTCAGTTTTTAATTTCTCCCCACATTTTTATAATTTAGAAAAATTATACTTCAGTGTTTCTGAGTCATCCAGTTTCTTTGACCATTTGTTTCTTATGTTTATTGTGCAGTGCTGTCTTCGGCGGTGACTCTGTCTATAGAGTTGAATTCAGAGTCACTTTAATTCCTATAAAATCAGTAAAATAATAAAGAGAAAGAAATAAGTTCAATGTCCTAATCATTTAGGCATATTCGGTTAAGGAAATAATTTAAATTATTTAAAAACGGCGGCTCCCTGGCGCAGGGGTTAGACGCTCGTATGTCATCGCTGGGGACTCTAGAGATCGAATGTCGATTACTGAATGTGGGTTTCGTGGTGGAAAAAACGAACCTTGGGCAGGTTTCTCTCTGTGAATCTCCCGTTTTACCCTATCACAAAATTCATCCGACCATTTCCTCTAACAGATCTCATCCATATTGTTTCATTTCGTTCATACGCCCCCGTGACGGCGCGTTAGGCATGGTCGACAGACAACCTCTCGTTCACAGACCTCAATAAATTTAGGGGCTTCATTTCATCCCTCAACCCGACCCTAGATAAATAGATAGATAGATGGAAAGCTCTGCGGCCATCACTTAAGTGTTGGCGGTGAGCGATCCATTTTGGTCCTCCTTAATAGGTAGAACCCCGGGTTCCTGTAAAATACATTAGCCCCGGTTTAAATTTTGAATTTAATTTTGAAGTTAATTAGCAGAGTGAAGTCGGAAGCGGACCTTTTGGGGTTCTATTCCAGCATTTGCTCTTTGGATTGAGGGAAACCGCTTAAAACCTCAATCGGAATAGTCGATCACGCGGGATCTTGCCAAGTTTGGCTTTCGGATGACTCTATATTGGGAGGGCATCCAGGCTTCTCTTTATTTAAATATAATGTGCGTACATTTCAGATTATTACAATTAATCATACACTTATGGTAACGTGCATTTTTTAATTTTTTTTTTTGTATTCTTCAGTTGTTGCTGTTCTATCTGTAGTTGTCAGGTGATGTCAGTTTTTCTCTGGAACTGGTGGGATGAACCTGTAGCAGTAAGATTAGTTATTAGTTTTTAATTTGTTGTGTTAATATATTTTATTAATGTACATTATATGCTAATGTTGTAATTGTAATTGAATAATTGTGTAATGTGTTTCTGTGTGTGTGTGTGTGTGTGTGTGTGTGTGTGTGTGTGTGTGTGTGTGCCCTATCAGCTTTCACACTGGTCAAGTGTTGTCCAGGATCCATTTTGGACGCTTGTGTTTGTTGTTGGCTGTTTCATAGGTTCCCAGCGATGCCACGAGTGGATTATCATGGCCTACACATGTATTATAAAATTTAAGAGCCATGCGTTTAATATACTCCTCGATTGTTTCTACACCCGTTTGATCGTGTAATATGTCAACTGGTGTTACACGCGGTAGTTTTGTAATCATATATAATAATTTGTTTTGAAAAACTTGCAGTTTCTTTATGTGAGTTCTAGCGGCGTGTCCCCATATGGGGCTTGCGTACGTGAGTACTGGCCTTAATAGTGCCTTGTAGATTGTTAGCCCTGTGTTTATTCGAATTTTGTTATGGTTATTTAAAATAGGGTATAGCAGCTTCAATGTCCCATACGCTTTGCCTAAGGTATTTTGGATATGTTGTTTAAACAGTAGTTTTTTTGTCGAGTGTTACACCTAAATAAATGGCTTCGTTTTTCCACTCGATATTGTGTCCATAAAGACTTAATTGTGGGGGCATGTATCGATATTGAGAATACCTTTTTGTATAAAGAACTGCTTGGCATTTATCTACGTTTATTTTTTATTCTCCATTTTTCCAACCATGGTTCGAGAATATTAAGATTATTTTGAATCTGTCTAGACGCGTGTATTGTTCGGGAGGATTGACTAGTGATTAGAGTGTCATCTGCATACATATATAGATGAGTGTTGTTATGTCTATTGTCATGTGGAATATCATTTATGTATATATTGAAAAGTGTAGGTCCTAGAATACTGCCTTGTGGCACTCCACTATAGACGGGCCGCAGGGCGGATTTTGAGTTATGGAAAGCAACTTCGAATTGCCTATTGTTTATATATTTAGCTATTAAATGAATTATTCCGTCATCTAATCCTGTTTCGACCATTTTCCGTAGTAGGCCGTGATGCCACACTCTGTCGAAGGCTTGTTTTATATCTAAGTATAATCCAATCGTGACACGATTTTCGTTGAACCCTCTAGTGATATGTTCAACAAGTCGCATTAGCTGGGTTACTGTGCTATGTTTTGGACGGAATCCGTTCTGTTCATCCCGAATTACATTTAATTGTTTTAGATTGTGATTAAGGCGCTTACATATAATTTTTTCAGATACCTTACTCATCTGAGCTGGACACGGGTTGAGGATATTATATGATTTACAAAATGCGTAACTTTTATGGAAGGGTTTATTCTCAAGTAATGGAAGATTAAAAATAATCGTTAAATGTTTATTACTTTAAGAACAAAGTGCTCTTCAAAAACGAGTTATCTCCGTATATTACACAAAGACAACAAAAAACATTGAATTTAGACAGTTCAACAGCAGTAATGAAGTTTGTTAATATGTATTATTTATTATAGAGAGTATTGTGATATCTTATGAGAAGTGCTTTCATAACAACACGGATAAAAAAAATTTGTTTATTTATTCATTAGATGTAACTCCTTATTATTTAAACATGCAAGTCGAAACCCTGCAGGTGGTTTCTCTCTCTACAGAGTCTGAATAATTTAACTTTTGTTCTTCTGTAAGGAGAAAATGAGGCTGTCAAGTAACTCGAGACGTCTCAAAGCTTAATATTCTATTTGTAATAGAGCAACATTAACAACCAGGCAGATGCTTTGTGGCCTGATATGTATAACTCATAAATGCTTATTCTTCATTAAATCTTCAAAAAAACGTGAAATTATACCTTGAAAATCTATATTTTGTTCTTGTATTATTTGAATTATGTAACATATCTAAACTTTAAAGATGTTTAAAGAAAATACGCTGAACGCATTTATTTATACAGGATGTATCAAAAAGGATGGCGCTAACTTACATGTTTGAAAGTACACGGTAATAGAAGCAACAATGTGCTAGTAAACTTGGGTCCGCAAACGAGCCTTTTGCGAGATAATTACGACTGTGTTGTTACAAGCCGCAACTGACGCCATTGTTTGTAAGAACTATGGTTTACGCCTTGCGCACTTGAAGCCGTCCTTTGTTCTTTGTTTACAAAACCGAACATTACCGAGAGGTGGACTTGTAATTAAACCATACACGCTGAACATACAGGACGGATACAGTACACAGTCTCAAAAGTTATCAGTCTCGTCAGAGGAGTTCCACTTCTGCTGTGTTGTACTTACAATGGAACCTTACAGTAACGAAGATTGTGCGGATATGCATTTCATGTACATTAGAGCTAATGGCAATGCATGGGAGGCTGCACGCTTGTACCAAGAAACATATCCTGGTCGAAGACACCCGGAAAGACGTACATTACAAGGGTCCATCAGCGTCTGAGAGAAAATTGAGGTTTTGCACATGGCATAGCAGTAGGTAGGCTGGCATTACGCCTGAGGTTGAGGATATGGAGTTGCAAGCAGTACGGCTCTCTCCTGGAACATTGACGAGAAGAATTACCACACAAGTGCCTGTACTAAGCTACAGCAGTGTATGGAGAATTTTACAGCGCGATTTACTGTACCCTTACCACCTCCAACGAGTTCAATGTCTCAATGATGCGGGCTTTGTTCCCAGAGTTATGTTTTATCAGTGGATGCAACAACAGACTGTAGTCAACCCTCGTTTCACATGTAACATTTTATTTACAGACGAAGCAGGATTCACACGCGATGGGGTTTTTAATTATCATAATACTCATTTTTGGTATGAAATAAACCCACATGCTGTTCATGAGTCACCACATCAGGACCGTTTCTCACTGAATGTGTGGTTATGGGTACTAGGTGATCATCTGATTGGGCGAAAACTTAATGGACGGAGGAACCGTAGGTTACTGCGGCGTCATATTTCAGGGTATTTGACGATGTTCCCCTTCAGTATTGTCGGAGTTTGCGATACATGCATGATGGAGCTCCGGCACATTTTGCTGCTGCTGTGAGACGGCATCTAACGCGCAGATACGGCCAAAGATGGATAGGTCGAGGCGGATCTCTACCTTGGCCCCCAAGATTACCTGATATAAATCATTTGGATTCTTGTGTCTGGGGTCACCTCAAAAGCGAAGTGTACAGCACACCCGTTAACATGGTTGAAGAACTGGAGCAGAGAGTTGTACATGCTTATCAAGAATTCAGAAATGATCCAGGGGTTTTCGAGTGAATTCGACATCCATTGCAGAGACGAGCACTGTATTGCATCCAGATGCAAGGAAGACATTTCGAACACCTCCTTTAACAAGTAACCCATAAGTGAAGTGAACTGTGAAATGTGAAATGCGAACTAAATGGGATGAAAAATTAATAGGAATGTCCAAATTCTACTATTCGCTGGTTGAGTGGAAGAGAAGGTCTGATGGCCTTAACTCTGCCATTAAAATAAAGCGTTATTATTATTATTATTATTATTATTATTACTATTATTATTATTATTAAATTCAAATTAATTTGTACTAACTAGGACGATGTTTACAATGAAGTCAGTGGTGGCTTGTACCATACATTCGTAATTATCTCGCAAAAGGCTCGTTTGCGGACTCATGTTTACGGGTTCGTTGTTGCTACTAGTATCGTGTTCTTTCAACCATGTAAGTTTGCACAATCCATTATGATACACCCTGTATAATGTTAGAATGAAAAATACATAAATTAAATTTTAAATTGTAAAATAAGATTAATGATCTTGAAATGAATGCCAAAAATAGGAACATTAGAGAATTATATCAGGGAATCAGGATAGAGAAGAAAGGGTTTCAGGCTAGATCAAACATAATTAAGAATGAAAAGGGGGATATGATAGCAGATCCCAGGAATATATTAAATAGATGGATAAGTTACTTCAATCAATTATTAAATGTACATACAGAACAGGATATAGAAGAGGATAATTTTCAGACAGCAGAAATGTTAATCGTAGAACCAAGTGCATTAGAGGTTGAAATGGCGATAGAAAAATTGAAGCTGTATAACGCATCAGGTTCAGATGAGATCCCAGCCGAACTGATAAAATCAGGGGGAGAAAAATTGATGGAAAAAATACGCCTGTTGCTTAATATGATTTGGGAAATAGAAGCTCTTCCAGATGAATGGAAAGAATCAATTATCATACAAATTTATAAGAAAGGAGATAAAACTGATTGCAACAACTATAGGGGCATCCCATTACTTTCAACTTCGTACAAAATTCTAACAAATATATTAGTAAGCAGACTTACTCCTTATATTGATGACATTCTAGGAGATCATCAATGTGGATTTAGAAGAAACAGATCAGAGGTTTATCTTAAGAAAGGTTTTAGAAAAGAAATGGGAATATAATGGTACTGTGCACCACCTATACGTAGACTTCCAAAAGGCATGCGATTCAATTAAGAGGGAGAAGTTATATAGTATCCTGCTAGAGTTCGGAATTCCTAAAAAGTTAGTTACACTTATACGAATGTGTCTAAATGGCACAACGAGTAGGGTGGGTGTAGGCAAACAGTTCACGGATACTTTTCAAATCCGCAATGGGTTGAAGCAAGGAGATGCACTATCTCCTCTACTATTTAATTTTGTACTAGAGCATGCCATCAAATCTTTAGATGATGAAGAAGGCCTACAACTCAATGGTATTAATAAGCTGTTAGTTTATGCTGATGATGTAGTACTACTGGCTGATAGCGAGGAGATACTAAAGGCCAACACGCACACACTACCGAGTAACACTAAGAAATTGGGACTGGAAGTAAATATCATTAAACTAAATATATGGTCACACATAAAAATACATTATATAATGGAAATGAACAGTTAATGACAAATGAGGGAAATTTTGAGGAAGTGGCTGAATTCAAATACCTAGCAACAATAATCACAAACAGGAATGAGAGGCACAAGGAAATGAAACATAGGCTCAATTCTGGAAATGCGTGCTATTATGCATTACAGAGACTCTTGACTTCCCAACTTCTTTCAAAAAAACGTTAAACTGAAAATATATAAAACTATTATTGTACCAGTTATATTATATGGATGCGAAACATGGATTCTTACTTTAAGGCAGGAAAGGAGATTACGAGTACTTGAGAATAAAGTTCCTAGGAAAATTTTCGGACCAAAGAGAAATGAACAGACAGGTGAATGGAGAAGACTGCTTAACAGTCAATTACATGGTCTTTGTAGGAATCCAGATAGAACGAGAACAATTAAGTCTCGTAGACTACGATATGCAGGACATGTGGCACGAATGGGGAATGAAAGACGCGCATGGAAGATTCTTGTAGTGAAACCAGAGGGAAAACGCCCAGTTGGTAGACCAAGAATTAGGAGGGAGAATAACATTAACTATGATTTGAGGGAATTAGATTATACAGGGATCATTGGAAAACATTGGCTGAGGATAGGGATATATGGAGAGCTTATGTCCGCGCGATTATAAACCTACGGGTTTGATAGTGCCAGTGAGTGAGTTAGTTAGTTAGTTACTTAAAAATATTCTTTAAAATAGTTTTAATCAACACCCAACAAAAAGAAAAAAAAGTAATACCTCCGCGGTAAAATATGTTATTCCTATCGAAAAACATGCGCTGATTTTAAAAATTGTCATACAACTCTTATCACGCCAGGTTAAAATGATATAAAAACAATAAAATATCACATACACAGTTTCATATACAATTTCACGAAACATTAATTATGATATAATGTGATGTGATATAATAATAATATATTCATACTTATTTAAGATTAATTCATAAATGTAGTTTTATATGCATCCAATAATAATTGGGTCATATTTTAAGGGAACGTACCTGTAATTTTGTTTTAAAGTGTTTGGTATGATACTTTTCCTCTTACTCCTGCCTACCCTCCCTCACAAGAAACAAAAAGTAACTCCCCATCATTTCTCGATCCTTATGGTCTTGGTACCTCTTCTCCATGCTGGAAATATCTTCCTTTAATATAATGATATATAAAAGTTAATGGGGTGTGTCTTTCTAAGTAAATCAGTGGTCGTGTAAAAACAAAAACTTCAAAAATTGTAATAAACATTTATGGGACTTATTAAAAATTTTAATATGCAAATTTTTAAATGGATTTACTTCAATAACTCAAAAATCGTTAAACCTATATGGATGAAACTTTAGTATAATATTACCTATTATGACATGACTGTGTTTACATAACATCAAGTATGTAGCTTAAAAACTGTAGAAAATATAAATTTGACCCATCACCCCCTTAACTAAACATAAAACGCATTAATTTTCGTATTTGAGCTCATATATATCGGGATAAGTAGCAGGTAATCAGCACGGGGTATCTATAATATACATTTATAATTATTTTTCCTTTTACTTATTCAACCAATCATAAAATCACATTGATTTTAATTTTTTTAGGCGTAGCAGCACACGCCGGGTATTAGCTAGTTATTTATGTATTTATGTTAAGTAAAAACAATAAACGTTTAAAGAGTAAAAATGGAAATTTTATTTCACTCTTTAGAAGTACACAGTCTAACTCTTAAGAAGTACACAGTCTAACTTTTTAGAAGTACACAGTCTAACTCTTTTGAAGTACACAGTCTAACTCTTTAGAAGTACACAGCCTAACTCTTTAGAAGTACACAGTCTCACTCTTTAGAAATACACAGCCTAACTCTTTAGAAGTACACACTCTAACTCTTTAGAAGTACACAGTCTAACTCTTTAGAAATACACAGCCTAACTTTTAAGAAGTACACAGTCTAACTCTTAGAAGTACATAGTCTAACTCTTTAGAAGTACACAGTCTAACTCTTTAGAAATACACAGCCTAACTCTTTAGAAGTACACAGTCTAACTCTTTAGAAATACACAGCCTAACTCTTTAGAAGTACACAGTCTAACTCTTTAGAAATACACAGCCTAACTCTTTAGAAGTACACAGTCTAACTCTTTAGAAATACACAGCCTAACTCTTTATAAGTACACATTCTAACTCTTTAGAAGTACACAGTCTAACTCTTTATAAGTACACATTCTAACTCTTTAGAAGTACACAGTCTAACTCTTTAGAAGTGCACAGTCTAACTCTTTAGAAGTGCACAGTCTAACTCTTTAGAAGTACACAGTCTAACTCTTTAGAAGTAAACAGTCTAACTCTTTAGAAGTACACAGTCTAACTCTTTAGAAGTACACAGTCTAACTTTATAGAAGTATACAGTCTAACTCTTTAGAAGTACACAGTCTAACTCTTTAGAAGTACACAGTCTAACTCTTTAGAAGTATACAGTCTAACTCTTTAGAAGTACTCAGTCTAACTCTTTAGAAGTACACAGTCTAACTCTTTAGAAGTACACAGTCTAACTCTTTAGAAGTACACAGTCTAACTCTTTAGAAGTACACAGCCTAACTCTTTAGAAGTACACAGTCTAACTCTTTAGAAGTACACAGTCTAACTCTTTAGAAGTACACAGTCTAACTCTTTAGAAGTACACAGTCTAACTCTTTGGAAGTACATAGTCTAACTCTTTAGAAGTACACAGTCTAACTCGTTAGAAGTGCACAGTCTAACTGTTTAGAAATACACAGCCTAACTCTTTAGAAGTACACAGTCTAACACTTTAGAAGTACACAGTCTAACTCTTTAGAAGTACACAGTCTAACTCTTTAGAAATACACAGTCTAACTCTTTAGAAGTACACAGTCTAACACTTTAGAAGTACACAGTCTAATTCTTTAGAAGTACACAGTCTAACTTTTTAGAAGTACACAGTCTAACTCGTTAGATGTACACAGTCTAACTCTTTAGAAATACACAGCCTAACTCTTTAGAAGTACACAGTCTAATTCTTTAGAAGTACACAGTCTAAATTGCTGTATTATTTAATCGAATTTCAATACCATCTTCTGTAGGATTATATAAACATTTGATGTCTATAAAATGTATTTGTGGTATTTCTCAAACAAAAAAATTAAAATATAAAGCAGAAATATAAATTGTTATAATTATTATTATTAGTAGTAGTAGTATTAATAATAATATATCAAACATATAATAAGATCGTAAAACAAACACAGAGATTTCATAAATTTAAATGTAAATCCATTCTTACAAAAACACAAGATAATAAAAAAACAAATGGGGACAACATGTTGGAAAAATAACTTACTAGGGAAATACTCCCCAATTTTATCATATAATACCGTGCGAAACGAACCAAGGACGACCACTTAGAAGAGTACAGGATGGATAATGATACTGAAGTAGACTTTATTATTATTATTATTATTATTATTATTATTATTATTATTATTGTTATTATTAATATATCGACTATATTGAATTATAAAAATACAAAAGAGTGAGGAATATATAACATGCTGCGCGAACGTCCAATTTTTTTCTTACGACCGGAGAGAAAAATTTGTTACTTTTTACAGCAAAATTCACAAATTAGTAATTTCCGATGAAAACGACTCGCTGCCATCTATTGTGGCTCAAGAAGCGTGAATGATGACGTCACATTTTTGTCAGGCGGAAAACGTCTCTAATGCAGTTGACTACACATCTGACATAAAAAGAAAATCCTGTAACCCGATCGCACCGCCACCTACTGAGTCCAATTATAAATCTAAACCATCCACGGACCCACTGTATACAAACAAAATCATCAAAATAATTCCAGTCGTCAGGCCGTTTTTATTTAAGTAAACCTCTTCTTCTAATTGTCGGATTTTGCTCATTTTTGGATAATAACTACCTCGGCTTTTTTTAATGCGATGTACTCAGTTTCGTAGTGAAACTTCGAAAAATGTTACCTCTAGAGCGATTTTTTAAAATTTTAATTGGAGTGAACGCCTACACCTAATGGTTTTAGAGGGTCCAATTTGAATCGATTGACCCTATCAGACACACACAAAAAATTTCATCAAAATCGATTTAGTTGTTTAGAAGGAGATGAGTGACAAACACACGCACAGAAAAAATTATTACGTATATAAAGGTGTTCCAAAAATACCGACAACGTAGGTGAGGTGGTATATTGAGATATGTTGATCTTTTTAATAAGATACTAAAACCGGGAGTGATGCGTTTCCACACAATGATTAGCTAACTTCTCAAGAGTCCCGTTAATTGGATTTCCTCAAATACTTAGTAATACTGTTACAGTCACATCAAGATTTAAAATATCCACCTCCCATCTCATTTCAGTGCGTACATAGGCGGTGTAGTGATTGGTGCACACGTTCAAATACGCCTGGACTCGTTTGAATTATTTGTGTAGCAGCGTGAATTTCGGGCTCTACGATCCATACGTAACTCTACTGGAGTCTGATAAACAAACTGTTTCATGTCGCCCGACTAAAAGTAGTCGAGAGGGTTAAGATCAGATGATCTTGGAAACCATTGGACTGGTCCCTCTCTTCCAATCCGTCGACCTAGATACGTGGTATCCAAATGTCTCAACACATTGGCATCAAAGTGAGATGGGGCTCCGTCGTGTTGAAGCCACGTATCACTTGTTCAGTGTCTGTGACCTGTTGTCATGTAATGAGTCTTCAAATCCTCGAACTAACACTGATCTTACAACATAATTCACTAGCCATAGTGTAAAAACGCATCATTTCTGGACATTGGTACCTTATTGAAAATGATCAACATATCTCAAAATACTACCTCACCTCCGTTGTCGGTGTTCCTTTGCAACACCCTGCATATAAAGATTTGAATCTAGGTTCACAGTATCAGGAAGCTATTACAATTTATTATTACATTATACTAAATAGGAGCAGACTTAAATATTAAATATTTTATTAATTTAAACTTTACTAAGAAGACTAACATGGTCTTATTATATCAACGGTATGGACTATTATTTTATACCGTATTAATTTTTGTAACATCATTTTATATATCAGATCCGTAATTTGTATGTAAATAATAATAATAATAATAATAATAATAATAATAATAATAATAATAATAATAATAATAAGAATAATAATAATAATAATAATAATAATAACATTAATAATGCATATTGCTCTTTAATAATTTGCACAAAAGTAGAAACATACTCCAGAAAAATTATAAATATCTTATTATGGAGCGACTTATGATGTTGTTGATACTTTAAAGCTGAATACATCTTGAAGTTACGAACAGTCTCACCTACTTTAGGTGCGAGACACAAATCGAATCCAGACTAAGCATTTGTGATGTCTATCTCTAGTTTCCACTTACACTCAAGCTCAGAAGATATAACAACATTTAACTCTTTCCCATTTTAAAAACGCTATAAAATTAAATATTGGTACCGGTTTATTATAATTAGAAAGACGATAAACATATTTTCGTGCTAAACTTGAAGAGGCTACCGTTGACTCTAAACGACGTTTCAGAAGAAAAATAACAAACGATGATTTCAGTTTGCTGGTTGATAAAACACTTCCAAATTATAAAAAAAATTAGTAAATGCAAATTTTCCGCCCTCAATGTTGTTTTGTGGCTATAAAGAACATGTGTGTAATTCTCTCCCGAAACTCGTGCCACTCTAAACCCAGGAGTCGTGTGACAAGTAAAATTACTTATAAGGCGAGAGCTTAAACTATGATGGAGAAGAAGAAGAACATAAGTAGGACCTGTAAACATACATTTTCTTAAGTTAGAATCGACATAACTACTACAATGTGTGTTGAAATTCAATGATATTAAACTATTATTAGTTAGGAATGTAAAGTAAAAGTTGAAGGGCCCGAGGGCATGCATGCGCAATATAGTTCCCATACCGAACACTCAGCCTCTGCATATCAACTCCTTTTCCAACTCTTGAGGCGGACCTGCTAATCCGAGTAACCCAAATCAAGGTTCAGGTTATATCCATTTGGCAATTTCGGTCTGAGAACTAATGGGAAGAGGGGACACTTTCTCTGGGATGATAAGAGACACATCCTCGGGGAAACAGGAGTAAAGTCCACAACAACTAATTTTTAATAGGTTGGCGGAAGTGGCAACCCTCTATTTGGGGTTAGTATATCAAGAAGTTGGATCTAAAACTTTGAGCTGACAGCCCCACCAATGGTCTACTCTGCATAGCATTGGTACCGCGATCAGAGGTAAACACATTAGTCCTATTCTTCACAATAGAAATTCGGATGGATTTAACCAAAGACGGAACAGGCAACTAATGCCTAAACCAGGAAGTGAAAAAGAAGTGAAAGTTGAATTATATAATGTAGTTAATATGGCTAGGATCTATATATCCTAAGTTAATATAGCAACATAGTGAAGTAACAAGTGTGACTGTTTTAGCGAATTCCGAGAAAATGTTGAGTGATGAAATATATATATATATATATATATATATATACACACATACTATGTATGTATGTATGTATGTATGTATGTATGTATGTATGTATGTATGTATGTATGTATGTATGTATGTATGTATGTATGTATGTATGTATGTATGTATGTATGATGTATGTATGTATGTATGTATGTATGTATGTATGTATGTATGTATGTATGTATGTATGTATGTATGTATGTATGTATGTATGTATGTATGTATGTATGTATGTATGTATGTATGTATGTATGTATGTATGTATGTATGTATGTATGTATGTATGTATGTATGTATGTATGTATGTATGTATGTATGTATGTATGTATGTATGTATGTATGTAGTATGTACGTATGTATGTATGTACGTATGTACGTATGTACGTATGTACGTATGTACGTATGTACGTATGTACGTATGTACGTATGTACGTATGTACGTATGTACGTATGTACGTATGTACGTATGTACGTATGTACGTATGTACGTATGTACGTATGTACGTATGTATGTATGTATGTATGTATGTGTGTGTGTGTGTGTGTGCGTGCGTGCGTGCGTGCGTACGTGCATGTATGTATGTATGTATGTATGTATGTATGTATGCATGTATGTATGTATGTATGTATGTATGTATGTATGTATGTATGTATGTATGTACGTATGTATGTATGCACGTACGTACGTATGTACGTGTGTACGTATGCACGTGTGTACGTATGCACGTTTGCACATATGCACGTATGTACGTATTCACGTATGTACGTATGCGCGTATGTACGTATGCGCGTATGTACGTATGTACGTATGTACATATGTACGTATGCGCGTATATACGTATGTACGTATGTGTGTATGTACGTATGCACGTATGCACGTATGTACGTATGCACGTATGTACGTATGCACGTATGTACGTATGCACGTATGCACGTATGTACGTATATACGTATGCACGTATGTACGTATGCACGTATGCACGTATGCGCGTATGTACGTATGCACGTATGCACGTATGCACGTATGTACGTATGTACGTATGCACGTATGTACGTATGCGCGTATGCACGTATGTACGTATGCACGTATGTACGTATGCACGTATGTACGTATGCACGTATGCACGAATGTACGTATGCACGTATGCACGTATGTACGTATGTACGTATGCACGTATGCACGTATGGACGTATGCACGTATGTACGTATGTACGTATGTGCGTATGCGCGTATGCACGTGTGCGCGTATGCACGTATGTACGTATGCACGTATGCACGTATGCACGTATTCACGTATGTACGTATGCACGTATGTACGTATGCACGTATGCACGTATGTACGTATGTACGTTTGTGCGTATGCACGTATGTACGTATGCACGTATGTACGTGTGCACGTATGTACGTATGTACGTACGTACGTATGTACGTGTGTACGTATGCACGTGTGTACGTGTGTACGTATGCACGTGTGTACGTATGCACGTTTGCACATATGCACGTATGTACGTATTCACGTATGTACGTATGCATGTATGCACTTATGCGCGTATGCACGTGTGCACGTATGCGTGTATGCACGTATGTACGTATGCACGTATGGGCTTATGCACGTATGTACGTATGTACGTATGTACGTATGCGCGTATGCACGTATGCGCGAATGCACGTACGCACGTACGCGCGTGTGCGAGTATGCACGTATTCACGTATGCACGTATGTACGTATGCACGTTTGCACGTGTGCACGTATGTACGTATGCACGTATGCACGTATGGACGTATGGACGTATGCACGTACGCACGTATGTACGTATGCACGTATGTACGTATGTAAGTATGTGCGTATGCGCGTATGCATGTATGCGCGTATGCACGTATGTACGTATGCACGTGTGCACGTATGCGCGTATGCACGTATGCGCGTATGCACGTATGCACGTATGTACGTATGCGCGTATGCACGTATGCACGTATGTACGTATGAATATATATATATATATATATATATATATATATATATATATATATATATATATATTATATATAATTATGTTGCGGTGTGTGCGTGTGTGCGTGTGCGCGTGTGCGCGTATACACGTATGTACGTATGCACGTATGTACGTATGTATGTATGTATGTATGTATGTATGTATGTATGTATGTATGTATTTGTGTATGCGTGTATGCGTGGTTGCGTGTATGCGTTTATGCATGTATGCATGTATGCGTGTATGCGTGTATGCGTGTATGCGTGTATGCATGTATGCGTGTATACGTGTATGCGTGTATGCATATATGCATGTATGCGTGTATGCGTGTATGCGTGTATACGTGTATGCGTGTATGCATATATGCATGTATGCGTGTATACGTGTATGCGTGTATGCATGTATGCATGTATGCGTGTATGCGTGTATGCGTGTATGCGTGTATGCATGTATGCGTGTATACGTGTATGCGTGTATGCATGTATGCATGTATGCATGTAAGTGTATTAACTTTCTAGCGGCAGCAATTTTTGTTTCATCGAAACGAAACATGCCATATACTATCAATTTATTAAAAAGTTAGGTCTAGTTCGTTAAACAGTACAAATGGACCATTTAGTGTAGAGTTCATCTGATATGAAAACTTTAAAAATTGATCTAGAGGTCGCAATTTACGTTGTTCCACAAGAAAATTCAGGTCAAACTATTAAAATAAGCCGATGAAGTTATTCTCCCAATATCATCAACATCCCATTATTATAGGTGAGAGATTATCTGAAACCCGAAGTTAAAAATTCTAGCAACTGCCATATTTGGATCATGGCAATGTAAACCATGCAATTTAATTAGCAATGAATCCTAATAGATACATTAATTTTGTATTTTAATAACATAATGGAAAAGTTAATAGGTATATATTGTTTAAGTCGCTGTCAAATGAAACAATATGGAAATAATTAATAACTTACTGATATTGATGATTTGCTTTCACTGCAGTTCAACTTTTAAATAAGCTGGCATCAGAAGTTGTATTTTACCAGTATTACAAAACAAACTTACATTCCGTAAACCAGCAAAAATAAATAAACTCGACTTGTTTAGAAATTCACAGTGTGCTGCCTCATGACTTCGAGCTTAAACAATAAAAATGCTAGAAAGGACCAACTGGAGGGTTTATAGTCCCCCTTCCCTCGCGGCCAAGGTTCTAACTAAAAAAATGGGGGTATGGTTCATCGGAGTAGAACTTGGTTTCGGGCCTGAGAAACACCTAGAACTTACTTAACATAATAGTGTAGACGTTCATTTTATTCAGCTCCAAAACACTGGGATAGCGCAATAGATGTATCAAATGACTATACAGTCTGCTCTCTCAATCTGAATAATGAAATAAATTACAATTACTTTTAACTGCAATTAGGTAGCAGTAGATGAAATAAATAAACGCACTGCATATATATTTCCTTGCGGTCTCCTACATCTATTGTAAAAATAAATAAATTACTCACAAAATACGGTATCGTAAGTATTCACTGCAATACTGTTTTCTGACCGTATGCGAGCGGAATAAAGAATATGTCTTTACTAATAATGCTATCTTAACAGCACTCTTGATACTACGGTGTTGTTAGGGAATTCCATTTCGTTGTTCAGGTAGTTTCAACACAAGAGCAGAGTTTTGAAAAACATTTATAGGTAGCTAATGCTATCTTAACAGCACTCTTGATACTACGGTGTTGTTAGGGAATTCCATTTCGTTGTTCAGGTAGTTTCAACACAAGAGCAGAGTTTTGAAAAACATTTATAGGTAGCTAGTTGAGGACGATGAATATACAGAAGTTAAAATTATTAAGAAAATATAATACTGAATTTGAAAGTTATCCCAACTTCCAAGGTACACAGGTTGCCAAAGAACAGAGTTAAACATGCATGAATTTCAATAAAGATTTGTCTGTTACAAAGAAATGTGTGAGATAGTCTAATTACAAGGGTGGCTAACTTAAATGATCTTACGATATATTTAGCCATATATCTATGGCAGAGCATTTCTAGTCTCTGACTTTTTTTTCCAAAGATCTGATTTAGTTTAATATATCATATTATTATTATTATTCTAAGCGTTTTTTTTGCATGCTTGCAAAAACATGAAAATATAACAACATTTTGAATATTAATATATAGGAATAGAAATCACTGTCTTTTTACTGAATTATTTTCTGTCAATTTTCTTCAACAGAAGAATATCCTATTTCATTCTATTTAATGACGTTTGAACATATCAAAACATTGGATTTTAATGGTTGGCCAAGAGGTTTCAGGTAATTTTATGAACGTGGAAACCACCACAAGTTCCGATTTATATGAATGTTCTAATAAGCTTGTAATATTACGACTGAATGATCCTTTATCGTCTCTTATGGTTAGTTGTTGTTCTATTATTAAAGTTTTGATATTTGTGAATATTTATATTAATATATATATATATATATATATATATATATATATATATATATATATTGGTTTTAATTTAGCAGAATTGAATGAATTCAATGTACATTTTACTCTGTCAGGTTTTCTGCTATTGCGTAGAATGTTGTATTATCATCGTGGCGTTTAAGAACCATGTTAAAATTTGGTTTGCCACTAAAACCTTAGCTGACAACCTCCCTCTTTTAATACTAATTTCTCTATAGGCTAAAGTAATTGTGGCAAGATAACGTGTCATATTTTCCGGCGCGTTATCTTCGATGGCTCCAGTCTCTTTGTTATATGGCCAGTGAAAGGGAGTCAGGGAGAGCCCGTTAGTCTTAATTGCAAATCTTTAATGGTGCATTATTATAAACGTTAAATATTCCTTTGTAATAAGCAAACCGTGTTATTACAACTATTGTTTATTAATGGAAAAAGTGCTGAGTATTAAATTGAAATTATTAATGAAATCATAACATTATCCAGCATTACAATGAAATGAATATCATTCTTAAAGTAAAGGAATTTTGTTAACTTTAATAAAGAATCCTAGGAGATACAATATACTAGCTTGATAGTGTTGAAAACAACCTGAAGTCGTTCTTGGCTACCCTATATTAAAGTATTATTAAAATTATTTCGCGTAATCAGATTAAATATGGGGATTGCCCATTTTTAACTTACCTGATATATTTTCAAAGTCCTATAAAACAACAGTGCGCATGCGCCAGAGTTTATAGAGCCAGCGATAACCCACCCATCGATTGATATCGTTGTTTAGATTATTATGTTTTTATATATATTTAGACACATTTAAAATGTAACGAACCTAAAAGCTAACTAACTAACTAACTCACACTTACACTAATTCAATTACTCTAACATAGGCAGGACCCCATGAAACGCCCTTTTTTCACTCCTTAATAATCGCAACCACCGATAACCCACTGGTTCCAACTATATAATATACTCTCTGGAGAAAATAGCTAATCACCATCACAATATGTGTATTTGAATAAATACTTAAAAATTGTTAAATTAAGTTATAAAAATTGTTTTAAATGTTTAAATATTTTACTAAATACAGAATAAGAGTTATAATTCACCACAATAAACGGAAAAAACGAAGGGTGTTTCTACACTTGAGCCAAGAACCTAGGTGATACAGTCTTCTGGCTTGATAGTATTGAAGAGATCGTGATGTCGTTCTTGGCTACATAAATATTTTATTTAATTAATAAATATGGATTTTCATCAAGTAAACACCAGCGCAATTGAATACATAATATTAAACTAACATTAAAATTATTTCACGTAATCAGATGAAATATGTTCAAGTCCCAAATTTGAACTATACATAAACATTCAAGTAGATATTATTCACCATGTTTCTAAATAAACATGTTTATGATAATTTTGTAATTCACACCCTGTCATAAATAAACTCTCTTTTGATGCTGTCTTAAGATATATTGAACATTATTATTTAGTTATGTACATTGAAAGTTCTTCTATTAACAATATGTGGCGATTATGCAAGAACGACATTTTCTGTTGAATTTTCTTAACAGCTGAATTTGGGGTACATTGAATTGTCGCTAAATAATTCAGTCCTATGAACATAATTCTAGCAAGTTAAATTTGTTGTGCGCCATGTCATATTCGCAAGGTGTACAGTCCATATATATTAAATCTTAATGACTCAACACTATTAATTGCATACCTTAATTTGGCGTGCTGAACTTCGGTTAATACCAAGACTGAATGAGAATTCAGTTGATTATTTATCTCTTCCGACAAAGTGAAGCACCGCTTCAGTATCTCTCTAGGTTCACAACTTCATTAATTGGGTGCTTCCAGAACTAATGACGAACAAGACTTCTTGACAATACTGTGAAAAAAATTTCATCCGCGTTCCCCAGATTTACCTCTCTGTGATTTTATTCCTGTGGGATTACATGAAGACAGAGTTTACATTTATTCTCTACCACGTGACTTATGTTTACTTCAAATAAGTTTCATGAAGTCGGAGTTACAATCACATGTGTTATGCTGTTCACAGTCTGGCAGGAGTTGAATTATCGCATTGATGTTGATCGCATTACATACCACGCCCATATCGACATATAAAAATTATCAAAACATGACCTTCTTTGAGAGAGACGTTGTATCACTTCAGCTAATCTCTACTTATAATTAGTACTGCATATGTTCCAGCATAACGTTTCAATGCATGAAGCAGTTTCTAATCTTGGTAAACATATGACTTATAACCTGGAAAAGATTCTTTGTAGAGATAAGAGACCCCGGGTACGCCGCAAAAAGTGGACAGCCGAATTTCGAGATAATTTCGGTTTTAAAATGAAGCTTAGGAACGTCGAAGACCAAGACATGATACAAATTTTCAGACCATCCAGATAGAAAGCAGAAAAATAATTTATAAAATACTATTTCCTATCTTACGCGAAGGAAGTGGCGGCCAAAGTAGTCGTAAAGTCAGATTCGATATTCAGATGTTAGTCCAGGGTGAAAACATGTTTTCTTCAATAGAGATGCGAAAACAGAATAAATATTTAATTGTAATAAAAGTGCTTTGCTATGTTTCCAAAATTACATAGCTAAGATTTTGAAATTTAATAAACATCACATTCTCACATAGAGTTTCTTAAGAAAATATGGATTAATTGAATCGATTCTCGATTATAATTGATACATCATCGTACATATTTCTCAAAAATGACCAACGGTAATTTAACTCTTACAAAATGTTCAATAAATAAATGCCACTTATCTGTAACAAATTCTTCGAAATTTGTAATATAATGTATTAGAATGCATGTACAATAATCTGAAAGCTAACTTAATTTATTTCAAATACTCTAACCTGTAAATGTCATAAATAAAACTGCATTTAGGCAATATTAAATTAAAGGAATACAAATAAATCATATTACATGTAGGCCTATAAGAACCTAAAAGCTAACCTAACCTAAATAAATTACTCTAACCTGTAGAGCTAACGAAAGCAATTACATTTACACAATAAATTACGGGAATTTAAAGAAATTATACTACACGTATAAGACCCTAGAGACTAACCTAACCTAATTTAATTACTATGTCCTATAGAAGTAATGAAAAGAATGTCAATTAGGCAAGAATAAATTACAGGAATGTAAGGAAAGTATACTACATGTATAAGAGCCTAAAAGCTAGCTAACTTATTTCAATTACTCTAACCTCTAAAAGTAATAATACTAGTAATATGACTTTATTAGACTACAAGTAAGATATACACAATGCTATTAACAAATATGGGTCGCACGGGCCGTAAGACTTACGTGCTGTTGACAGTCCGTTACAATAAAATAATATTTGCTAATCTCTAAAAGTAATCAACAGTAATAAATATGTATACAAAAAATTGTTCAAACGGTGGTTATTTTTGGTTTAGGCGGTTAAATTTGGACATAAATATTTCTCACAGGTAGGGAAATATCGTTATTATTTTCATAACAATAATTGGGCACTAATATTCATACCCATCCATAGTAATTCCGCCCGAAGGCAGGTCCTTCACTGAAAACGTAGAATTTTCATTCTATGCTTGCAGCTTTACTAGGTAATTGTAGGTGTGGTAGCTTCCCGTTGCTTTCCACACCGGTAAAGGTCGATGATGATGATGATGATGATAATGATAAGGATGATCATATGATTTCGTGGACCGTTTGGCTTTAACGTTTTCCTGGAATATCTTACAGGCGAGGGAAAACCCCAATAAAAACCTCACCCAGAAAAACTGCCTCGACCGGGGATCAAACCCGGGCACGCTGTGTGACAAGGCAGCACACTACCTCAAGACACAGCGGTGGACAATGTACATATAATATCATATTATTGCATGTTGAGTAAAATAAGACAAATATATTTAAATATAAGGGTTAAATATTAATTTATCTAAACTCACCGCTTCGTGTTATATTGAACCTTTTGTATTCATCCACAAAGAAAAATTATTGTTGCGCGGCGTGATATTGAAGCAAGGTGTTCGATTAAACATGTAGTAAATTAATGGAATGTGGATTGTGTAGTGCTAGAAAAAAAATGATTTTGTAGTTTTATATATATTTTTTTTTCCGCAATTGTTTTCCTGTTATTAACTTTGGGAATCCGAAGATTTATTTTAAACTCTAAAAAAATCGAAATTGGGACGTCTCGTACAATAAATTAGTTGGATGTGTGTTGTACAGTACTAAAAAAAAGTTATTCTAAAATATTTTTTTTAGTTTATTTAGTGATGATTCCCAGATTTTCTTCGTGTTTTCAATTTCGGTAATCATACTCTTCATTCTAATACCGAAATTACATCCAAATGGGAGTGTCTCGTATAGTAAACTAGTGCAATGTGTATCTTGGAGTGCTTCTAAAATGTTATTTTACTGATTTGTTTATAGGTGGTCAGCATATTGATTTGTGTTTTCATTTTCTAGTGGTCTTAACCTTCATTTTAAAACCATATTTACTTACTTACTCACTGGCACTATCGAACCCGTAGGTTCATGGCCGCACGGAAATAAGCTCTCCATACATCCCTATCCTGAGCTAATGCTTTCCAATCATTCCCTGTATAATCTACTTCCCTCAAATCATAGTTAAAGCTGTTCTCCCACCTCATTATTGGTCTACGAACTGGGCGTTTTCCCTCTGGCTTTCCTACAAGAAGCTTCTATGCAAGTCTTTCATTCCCCATACGTGCAACATGTCCTGCTCATTGCAATCTACGAGACTTAACTGTTCTTATTATATCTGGCTTCCTATAAAGACCATGTAGTTCACTGTTATATAAGTCTTCTCCATTCACCTGTCTGTTCATCTCTCTTTGGTCCAAAAATTTTCCTAAGTACTTTATTCTCAAATACCCGCAATCTCCCCTCCTCCTTTAAAGTAAGGGTCCATGTTTCGCACCCATATAATATAACTGGTAGAATAATACTTTTATATATTTTCAGTTTAACGTTTTTTGAAAGGAGTTGGGACATCAAGAGTCTCTGCAATGCATAATAGCATGGATTTCCAGAATTGAGCCTATGTTTAATTTCTTTGTGCATCTCATTCCTATTTGTGATTATTGTTCCTAGGTACTTGAATTCAACCACTTCCTCAAAATTTTCCTCATTTGTCATTAGCTGTCCATTTCCATTATATAATGCATTTCTACGTGTGACCATATATTTACTTTTATTGATATTTACTTCCAGTCCTAATTTCTTAGTGTTACTCAATAGTGTGTGCGTGTTGGCCTTTAGTATCTCCTCGCTATCGGCCAGTAGTACTACATCATCAGCATAAACTAACAGCTTATTAATACCATTGAGTTGTAAGCCTTCCTCATTCTCTAAAGATTTAATGGCATGCTCTAGTACAAAATTAAATACTAGAGGAGATAGAGCATCTCCTTGCTTCAACCCATTCTGGATTTCATAAGTGTCCGAAAACTGTTTGCCTACACGCACCCTACTCTTTGTAGCCATTTAGACACATTCATATAAGTCTAACTAACTTTTTAGGAATTCCGAACTCCAGCAGGATACTATATAACTTCTCCCTCTTAATTGAATCATATGCTTCTTTGAAGTCTACATATAGTTGATGTACAGTACAATTATATTCCCATTTATTTTCTAAAATCTGTCGTATACTAAAAATCTGATCTGTTGTAGACCTGTTTCTTCTAAATGCACATTGATGATCTCCTAGAAAGTCATCAATGTAGGGAGTAAGTCTGCTTACTAATATATCTGTTAGGATTTTGTACGAAGTTGAAAGTAATGAGATGCCCCTGTAGTTGTTGCAATCAGTTATATCTCCTTTCTTATACATTGGTACGATAATTGATTCCTTCCATTCATCTGGAAGAGCTTCTTTTTCCCAAATCATACTAAGCAACCAGCGTATCTTGTCCATCAGTTTTTCTCCCCCTGATTTTATCAGTTCTGCTGGGATCTCATCTGAACCTGATGCTTTATACATCTTCAATTTTTCAATCGCCATTTCAACCTCTAATGGACTTGGTTCTTGCGACTAGCATTTCTGCCGTCTGTAAATTATCCTCCACAATGTCCTGTTCTGTATGTACATTTAATAGCTGATTAAAGTAACTTTTCCATCTATTTAATATACTCCTGCGATCTGCAATCATATCCCCATTTTCATTCCGAATTATGTTTGTTCTAGCCTGAAACCCTTTCTCCCTGATATAATTCTCTAATGTTCCTATTTTTTGCATTCATTTCAAGATCATTAATCTTCTCCCTTAAATATTCCCACTTTTTACTCCTTAGTAGCTTGGTGGTTTCCCGTCTAATACTACCCAATTGATCTAAATTTACCTCATTTGGCTCGTGTAACCGTTTCATTTTTGCGAGCTTTCTTTTCTTTACTATGTCGGTACATTCCTCATCAAACCATTTCTTGTTTTCCTCTTTTTTAAACAACCAATGCTTTCTGATGCTGACAATTTAATATCTCTTATAGCCTCCCATTCTTTATTTATGTCAGTTTCTTCTTCGTTTGCCACATTGTCATCTGAAGATTCCAGTACTTCAAATCTGTTAGTAATTTTGATTTGGTATTCTTGCCGCATTTCATCATTTTTCAAGTTTTTTAACTCAAATTTTACAGAATCATCTTTAGCGTTTGTTCCTCTCATAAGCGATAGCCGTTGTCTGATTTTCACTCTGACCAGATGATGATCTGAATTGCAGTATGTCCCTCTAACTGATTTAACATCGATGATGCTACTATGCCAGCGTTTATCCACTAATACATGATCTATCTGGTTCCGAGTTTCTCCATCTGGGGACGTCCAGGTGTATTTATGAATATCCTTATGCTGAAATGTTGTGCTCTTAACAATCAGATTCTTCGATGTGGCAATTGTGACTAATCTAACCCCATTGTCGTTACTATCTTCAGGAAGACTGAATTTGCCTATTGTTGGTTTGAATATATCTTCCCGCCCCAATTTTGCATTAAAATCCCCTAAGATAATTTTCATATGATATCGTGAAATGTTATCAAATAAGCATTCAAATTCTTCATAGAACTCATCTTTGATCTTGTCATCTTTATCTTCTGTGGGGGCATGTACATTTACAGTTATAAAATCATGCTGTTTACCCATTAGAATTATGTATGATACCCTATCACTAACAAACTTAATATCTCGGATAGCGAATAGGATCCTCCTTCTGACTAAAAAACCCGTTCCAAATGCAGGTCTTTCTGCACCCCCATAGTATAATGCAAAGCTTCCTGATTCCTGACTACCTTCTCCTGGCCACCTAACTTCCTGTAAAGCGACTATATCCAAGGGCGATTTATCTAGTTCCCGCGTTAATATCTCTAGTGCCCCGCTATTGTATAAAGTCCTAACATTCCATGTTCCTAGGAACATGTCCCTGTGTTTGAGCCTTTGGCATGGGTTCCCTGAAGTAGTCCCCGCCCGGAGAACCGAATGGGGTACAATTTGACATCCGGAAAATTTTACCCCAGTTGAACCCATGTCCGTATTTCTTGACGGTTCTATTTTTACGATCGTCACTCTTTAGACCAAGGTACTTTTTTCGTCTGGCTTATCACCTTCGACCAGTCCGGCATGGGTAACCCTATCGGCAGCAATGCTACCGCCAGCATAGCTCTTAGAATCATTTAAGCACGCAAGCCACTTCACCACGACAAGGTAAAGATACCATGAAGGGTTTTAAAACCATTATTAAATCGAAATTCGGAAGTACACTTTTAGCGCCATAGCAGAGAACTTTTAGTTGGTGAGGGAATGTTTGTAAGTAAATTTAATATAATAAATACAACCGCTATTACTCTCTACTCCAAAGCCGTCCAAACTACGGCACGCAGGCCACATTCGGCCACCTATGGCTTTTCGTATGGCGCGCGTAAGCACTGAAATGAACAAATTAATTTTATATTTTAAATTTAGATTTTAAAATGTAACATCTAGTTTGGGCATGCCTGTGTAAAATTCATATCTCTGTAATGTGGAGTTGAGATTTCACAGCTTCTCTTGACAAAGTAGTAGAGATGATTCATCGCTTATTTACCGTTTTCTTCCCCACTCCAATCTTTGAACATTAATTGTTTCGCTTGATGTATTGTTAGTCAAACAGTAGCGTTTGCACGGAATAGTTGTAAAAATAGTTTTAAATGAGAAAATGCTTTCAAAAAACGCAAAGTTGATTCCGAGTGTAGGAAGTATAACTAATCTTGGACCAGCAAGTACTTTGTGAAGGATCATGGAAACAAAGTGTTATGTGTTATTTGTAAAGATGTTATTGCAGTTGTAAAAGAATAAAACATTAAAATACATTACCAAACAAATCATAGCCATTTTGATACATTTAAAGGAAATGAGCGTACTAAGAAAGCGAACGAGCTCCTTTCTAAAGTTACGGCACAACAGCAGTTATTAATTCAGGGTGGTGATGTAAGACAAAGAAATGTTACCGAAGCGAGTTATGAAGTATCGACACTAATTGCTGAGATCGGAAAACCGTTTTCTGATGGCGAATTTGTAAAAAAAAGTGTCTGATTGCTGTTGCCAAGAAGTTTTCTCATGATAAAATTGATTTATTGAATTCAGTGTCGCTATCAAGAAACACTGTAAGTAGGCGTGTAGAAGAACTTGCATCCAGTGTTCGTCATCAACTTGTATAAAAAGAAAAACATTTTGAACATTTCTCCATTGCATGCGACGAAGGCACGGGCATAACTGATACTGTTCAGTTGTTGGTATTTGTTAGAGGCATAGATATCGATTTCAAAATTACGGAAGAACTTATAGGTGTAAGAAGTATACATGGTACGACGAAATGTACTGACTTGTTCGAGGAAGTTGTGAAAGCTTTCGACAATATTGAACTAGACTGGGTGAAATTATGCAGTATAACAACTGATGGTGCGCCAAATATGTTGGGGGCCAACACCGGTATGGCGGAATTAATAAAGAAAAAAGTTGAAGTTTTGGGGGGCAGCCACAGTGCATAACTTGAGCTGCATTGTACACCATGAAGTTCTTTGCGCTAAGGCGGCAAATCTTGATGGAGTTGTGCAGATTGTTACGAAGATAACTACTTTCATTCGTAGCAGAGCCTTGCATCACGGCAAGTTCAAAACATTCCTAGATTATATGAATAGTGGATACGGTGATATAATCTATCACGCTGCAATAATGTTGTTGAGCCATGGTCAAACATTAGAACATTTTTTGCTCTGAAAAATGAAATCCGTCAATTTCTTATAGAAAAAAGTATAAATGTGATATATTAAGTGATCACAATTGGCTGTCCAGACTAGCATTTCTTGTCGACATGACAAAACATTTGACTGACTTGAATATAATTAAGATAAAGACAAATTAATCAACCAAGTTTACAGTACAATAACAGCTTTCAAATTGAAAATGAAACTATTGAAAAGACACATGTCTGAGAAAAACTGGGTACATTTTCCAAGTGTAAATGCTCTGCAAAATGAATATCCTGAATTGTGTTTCAGAAGTGATTCTTTTGTGGAAGTTATTGAAAGAATTGAAGACGAGTTTTCTAATAGATTTCTTGATTTCAATAAAATGGAACCATTTCTTTGTTTTCGTCTCCAATTTCCTTTGATGTTGGCAGGGCACCAGCAAATTTGCAATTTGAACTGATCGATTTGCAGTGTGATCAAGTAATGAAAGGATTTTTTGATCCTACAGATCTCATTAAGTTCTACACGTTACTACCAGAAAAATATTTAGGGTTCAAGGAACACGCCCGACGTTTAATCTGCATGTTTTCCTCGACATACTTGTGAGAACAAACATTTTCTAAAATGAAAATTCAAAAATCACGATTCAGGTCAAGCTTGAGTGAAGAACATCTCCAAGACATCTTATTTAGCAGTACTACTCAGCAGCCACCTGACATCGATCGTTTGTTAACTTTAAGAAGCCAGCTCCACTCTTCTCATTAGGTAAATATATTCACTTTTGTTCCAATTTTACAAATTTAATTGCAGCATGGTGTTACAAATGTTTTATATTCTTCTGTATGGTAATGTAATTTTATTTTAATAGTAATAATAATCATCATCATCATCATGAACAAATTCGTTTTAGGCCATGTGGCCTGTACGGTAAACCTAGCGAAGATGGTCTTGATCTTTCCACCGATGTAATAATAATAATAATAATAATAATAACAATAATAACAATAATAATAACAATAACAATAGAACTAGCAGTAGCAACAGTAACATAACGATATTTATGTTCCGGCCCGAGATTAATTGCACAATCAGTTATTGGCCTTCCCATTAAAACATTTGGGCGGATCTGGTCTACTCCGTTAGCTTCTCGGGTCACTCAGACAAATTTTCGATGAATTTTAACCCATTCGCTTCAGGTTTAAATGCTCAATGTATTTCCACAAAAACCGGATTTAAGTCACCGTGAATTATATTATATATTTTAAGACAACCAAAACTAACAAAATATAACGGTACTTCAGATCACAATAAGGGTGAAGGCCAAAACACATGCCTTTACTATTCATAAATGTTAACAAAAGATTACCCTGCCAAGAATGTACATATTATTCCAAATATATAACATGCAGAGTTAAGCGATTGTGCATCGTCTTCTGAGGCGAACGGGTTAACTTCATATTCAGCCATCATCGACATGGAGGACGAGAATTGGTAAAAATAAAGTTACCGTGATAGTACTGAGTTCATAGTTTTCTGGGTAATTAAGCCAAATGGTGAGACAAATGTGGGATAAATAAATACCCGATCAACGTCAGGTATTGAGCTAGTAGTATTTATAAATTAAATTAAAGTTATAGGCCAGTTGTCATAACCGCTAGAAATTTACAAGCTTGGTTGTCTGCTTCATGACATGGCGTGTGTTGCATGACTTTGGTTCGTGTCTGGTGAAGGTGTCGGAGAGTAGGTCAGAACTGCCTTTGTGCAGCCTCATTCAACACTGTAATTAACAATCATATGACAATCAAGAGTCACACATGTTTCTTTCACCCAGCTTTAGTTATAAAAAATGACATGTTTTTCGCAAGTAATTAAATGCTTCTCCAGTGTTATTCAAATATGTTAAAATATACTCTGTACATTTTAATGAAACAAATTTTATCAATCGATTAACTGCCAAGGTCAGAGTTATGATGCTAATTCCATTACAAAGTTATTTTTACATGGAAAATTTATTGCACTCTTTTCACCATATAAACCTCAATTTGGGAACAAAATCACGGATTCGACCCGGAACTGGGCGCCTATTATAATAGGACTTGGTTCCGTAGCGTATCATTATCGCTTCCATCTATCACGTTGAAAGTCCCCTGTTCTATCAAGGGCGTAAAGAGTGTACTTTTTTGTTCATCGCCGTGGCAGGATCGCGTAGAATATCTCCGTATATTCAACTCCAATGACCGTGTAAGTAACACATCTGCTCACTTGATGGATTGGTTAATCCTCACTCCCTGCCGTCCGCGTCCCACCCGCATCATTCCACTCCGCTCTAAGTCAAGCAGAGTCGTCCATCTGCTACGTTATTGCTGGATTCAGGCTTCCATTTCTGTCCCTTGCAGTTAAAAAGAGAGATAATTATTTGGCACGACCTTGGACATCACAACCCTTCTCTGAGAACAATTTCGAGACAGGTTTCGGCTTGCAAAGTTTGACAATTAACTTGTTAGAATAAACCCGTAAATATTTTATTCATATATATTTTATTAAAAGAGAATTGCCAGCAGTTTTTCGTATGAACAAAAGATGTGTTTGTATTACTAAGAGATATTTTAAATTGAAAACTGCATTAATTCATTAAATATGCACTATTAAAAACATAATTTAGATTCTTACATGCAGATATAGTATTGTATCGAAAATAAATGTCTCTCTCGCCACACACAGCTCAAGACTGAGATATATTACGATTGAACCTACAACTATAATTAAAACATTTGAGAAATGCATACAGAAAATCGACATAACTAATACAATTCATGAAAAAATGCAATTTTAACCAACACTGTAGAAAGTAATATTCTTCACTTAGACTGGCTGATCACGAGGTTTTAACTGGTTGACATTGTTTAAGCTTGATTGACGGAGAGGAGAGGCCCCGCCCTCTATAGAGCGTCTCAACCATAAAAGTCAGTACACGTTAAATAGAGCGCGCTGATGCCAGATATACTGCATAGACAAAGATGTACGAGGCAAGGAACAGATGTGTCAAAACTCTTAAAACCCCCTCAAACGTGAGTGAAAAAACATAAAATGTCCGATGTATTTGTTATTTTCATACAAGTTTACCTTATGCCCCACTGATCGAATGACAATACAAGTATTTAGGCCTACGAATTAAACGCCAAAAAGCTCAGAGCGAGATTTAAATTCACACATTATAATATAAGGGAAAATATAAATTATCATAAATTATGATTAATTATGATATATAATCTAATTAAGTTATAATAAATTAAATTTATAATATAGATCTATATCAAGAAATATCCTACATAAATAACTATAGAAATTATAATCACTTCAACATATAATTTATTTTAATTTTTTAAGAATATATTATTATAACAAGCTATATTTAATTAAATATTTAATAATTTCTATAATATTAACATTTTTTAACGAATACAATAATATTAGAGCTTTTATAATATTAAAATTGTTCACGAATATAATAATAATAATAAGAAGAAGAAGAAGAAAGTAATACTTAAAAAACGTTACATACCATCAAGCTGTCCACAATCCCCTGGTAATGGTGTTATTCCTTCCATAAATTCCTCCGTGTCTCTGAAAGGTCCAGGTTTAGCCGAATCGGAACAAGTGGGCGATGCGTGGAAGGAGGAAGGCGAAGAAGAAGAAGAAGAAGAACATGATTATGATGATGATGATGATGATGACAAACGTATTAAAAATGGTTCCTCGCCATCTTGAATCTCGTCTGCTTTCCAGAGATCACTTTCAATTTTCTTTGTATGTTCCAAAGTAGTTTGCCCAATTTTGTACTGTCACGTGTTGGTATGCATCTGAAATTAATTCTCTCATTTCTTGTTTTTTGAATGAGACGTTTTTCATTTTTATATAGTTCTTCACTTGTGCTCATACCATTTCGATAGGATTAAGTTCGCAGTGGTATGGTGGCAAGCGAAGTACATGTTTTCCTGCTAATTTAGCCATCTGATAAATTGTGCATTTATCATAAGTGTATCTGTTTTGAGTTGCAGTAGAAGGAAGCTCCCGTTTAACATATATCTTTCTAAAGGGATTTCTTTTGATTGATCCACTAAAAAATCTTATCTTTTCTCCAGGAAGATGTAGGGAAACGTTCGCTTTTCCGACCATGATAGCCGGCATTGTCTAATACTATCACAGATCCTTCTGGGACATTGGGCAACAATTGCTTGGCGAACCACTTTTCATACACATCACCTGTCATTTCATCGTGGACGTCTGCCGTGTTCTTTTGGCACAGAAATGTTAACTCGGCACCATTAACGAACACATTTTCATTCCCTGCATGAACCAACGCAAACCTTGACCACAATCCCTAGGTGGCATACGACCTGTGCTAACACCCTCAATTGTTGCTTGACGAGCACTTTGAATTTTGGTATCTTTCCATTCTTTTGTCACGGTGTGACCTATGTTTACCCAAGACTCATCTGTATAAAAAATAGATTTCCCTTCATTCCTAAATTTGTTTAAATCTTTGAGATATTTATGATGCCACCTGATTATATCATCCCTTTCAATAAGGGCGCATTTGTTGGCCCTTCTTACATATTCAAACCCTATATCATGAAGAAATCTATTTAAAGTAGATCTCGAAAAATTTGGTAGCGTATCATCACTATTTATCTTGCTTAATATTATATTTAGTGTTGGTGGTATGTTCTCAAAGAACAAGGAATGAGCGAGGCAGCGGACTCCGCTTTGTACTATTCCATCGATCTTCATTAATCTGGCTTTTTTTTTTGTTTGCTCGCTCGTTTAGGTTTGTTCTCTGCTTTGTTCCTTTCTTATTCTATATATTAAACATTCCGAAAACCCGGTAGTTTCTGCTGTATGTTTAACTGCTGGGCAACGTTCGTTTTCTTTAAAAATAATTAAATATGTCCAATACTATATTCCGTTCTTTACTGTGGAATTTGCCAATACTACGTCACTTAGCTTCTATATTAATACTTAATATAATACAATAATAATAAATATGAAATTAAACAATTTTATGAAAAACACATGAACCAAAGACTATTTAGAGACACTCAGTGAGTTTTTCTTCCAATCGAAAGCATTTATTATCTACATTATTAAGATTGGAATTTATTGTACTTTCACTATATCTTATCATATATTTTTATCTAATTTCTTTTAATTATGAATTATATTTTAGAATAGTCTTTTTAACTTTTTCTGTTGAACTTCACTCAACAATTGTCACACACTGAGCTCTGAGCCTGAGGAAGTGCAGAGTCAAACCGCGGTCGGAAATGAAAATTGATACCTAAGTAAATAAACTTTAAACTGCGATGAAGTATGAATGCGCAAAGATACCGAGGTCTGGTTTGTTTTAATAACTATTTGAGACATTTATAAACACATCTTCTCGCTTTCTCATCAACATAAGTCAATAACAAAAACGTTTCTCGCTAAGTAACGTTTTTGTGTTACCATCCGATAATTTTTAACAAGTATTTAACTAAAAATAAATCGCTCCCTTCTTATGTAAAAATTATTGTCCAGGGAAAAAAACGTGAATGAAAAGAAAAGAAGGGGCCTCTTTCCCTCCCATCGCCCCCTTCGCCTTTTCTCCCAACCCCTCTTCCCACCCAAGAAGTGACGGACCCACAAAAACGTTTCTTAATATATCATTATCACCTAGTGTTCTACCAATCGTGTGTGGTTGTGACAAGTTTTTTAATGAATAAAAATATAGAATCGCGCCGAAATAATGTATTTGTCAAAAACAATTTCATTATATTAATTACTTAAGACTTCAAAATTTATACATTCAGAAAGAGCGGAAAATTCTCTATACCACCATATCATAATTTTATTAAACTCGTCACTTTGCATTTTTAAAAATTGGCAACAACGCTGGAGTAGAAAAAATTTTGGAGCTAATAGCAGGATATAGGAGTGCGAGTGAGGGAGGTACTTACTACATCTAATTCCGTACTGTCTTTTAAGGTTGAGACGCTCTATAGAAACTAAGACCTATGACAGGGATAACAGCGGCAGATGTCCATGCCGTTCCTTATTAACATAAAACATGAATAATTGTAAATAACATGAGAGGGTCTGTGATCAGTGACATATGAGATTTTATCCTAAAGAATTGTACTACAGAAACAAACGCACGGTCCACTAGAAGACAAAGGAATGTTCGAGAGGCTTATGATTAGGAATTCCTCTGATTATTATTGTTTCGTTTTTATAATTACTTGCAAAATCAAAATCCTTGAAGTGAAATAATCAAAATCTATGTTATTAATTAATTACCTTATTTTTTGTTAAACTGAGAACCTATGAGGTAATAACTTGTATTACCTTTGTTTATAAAAAATTGTGTGTATCTGTTTGTCTGTCTGTCCCTTATCGACTCAAAAATTACCTGACCGATTTGAATTTTTTTCAACTTTTAGCTAATTTTCTGAGATTATTAACATGCATATCATATTACAATACGTAATAAATGGCCGAAGCTAATACAAAAGGTGGACACTAGTGCACTAAAAATGCAGCTTGTTTGATGTTTAAATGGCTTACGCTACCTAAAAATATATCATATACAGCAAATTAATCTAAACAGAATATGAATGACTGAAAAAAGTGTACAAATTCCCCAACAGCAAATGTCTTTTACGGACTATTTAACTCATGCCCCAAATGGGAGTCAATGACCAATCACGTTTCAATGATTTCTGTATTACAACCAATCAGAGTCGTGTTTCACTAAATATTTATCAGTGTTATGATTACCATATTAAATAAAGCTCCTCCTTACAATATTGCGTTCCTTTGGCAATAAATAGTATGATCTGGTTGCAGTGATAAACAAAAGAAGCAGTAGAAGCGTACCTATCGTTTCTCATTTGTTTTCAAACATCGCCGTTTACATTAAATATATAAATATTTTAAAATAACTATAGTTAAATAATGATTTGTGAGTAAACAGCTTAATTTTATTCGTTAAATAGTCCTAACAAATGCCACTCTTGATTTCCAAATTCTCTAGATAAATTCACTCCTCACTTCGTGAGTCGTGAATTTATTGATAATTTGGAAATCACTCGTGGCATTACTTATGATAACTCACAACAACCATTTTAGACTTTCAAATCATTGATGCAAAAAAAAATTGGGATACGTAGATTACCGGGCAATGTCGGATTCTCTATCGTAAGAGGTGGCGGGATGTTGCTCTCAAAACTATAACTTATTAACGCTATAGCGGCCCCAATTATTATTTAATCGAAATCAACATGTCATATAGCAATTAATTAAAAATATGAAAATCAAATAAAACTAAGATTTATTTTAATTTTATTAATTCATTAAAAACAACGTCATAAGTAGATGCCCATGCTACGCCGGGTAATCAACTAGTACATATTAGATATAAGTCTGATGTAGTAATATGGTATTCTACTTAAGTATAAATTTACTTGGTATCAGAGTTGGGCAGTAATTTATTGCATAAGTATATTTAAAGTAATTACAATTGTGTTAAATAATTGTAATTACGTCTTTCAATTGCTGTGATTATAATTGGAGTTCAATTATATTTACTTATTAACTGTAAGTAAATGAAATTACAATTAAAGTTACCTTGTAATTTAAGTCATAATAATTATGTATGTTAATAGCAGTGATATAATTACAAATACCAAAAGAAAATTCAGTAACGGAAAAAAGTAACATTTCAATTCAGTAATTCCTTCATCACCTGTCTGAAAGTCGAATCAAGTATCATGTTTCGTCTAAATAATAAACAGCTGATTCCAAATAGCGTAATCCTACTTGTATACCATTGACGCCACACTCTTCTCTTAAGAAATAAAGATGTCACATTGCAACTTGCCTCACCTCCTTTATTTATTATGACGGTGAATGATTCCCTTCTCCTTCTGCTATTTCAGAATTAAGGAAATGTAGAAGTAAAATTACAGTTCCTTGTAATTGTTAATTGTAATTATTTTGGCCCAACCAATAATAGTAATCATGGATCACAACTAAAATTAAATTGATTCATTGGATTGGTTAGTAATTGCAATTGTAACTGAAATTGCGTTTTGGCCAACTTTGTTTACCCCGAGCTGGATTCGTTGATCTATTATACATTTCTGAAAATGTAGGGAAACGTTCAGCATATTATTCACAAATGAATTTTGTTTTTGAACAGTCAGAATAATTTATTATTGTATGAAGTATTTTAAATACGTTTATATCAATTACATAAAACAATAATGTATTTCAGGGAATTACACAACACACACACACATATATATATATCCTCTATTAAATGGATTCTAAATATTTTAATTGCCCATAACCTTGTTACCTTTTAATGTAATATAGGATTATTTATGTAATTAATATAATAATTTTACAATTATACGAATTTAATTTCGGGTTGATAGGAACATATGTAGTGTACATACTCGTAGTCTTATATAAGTCACAACTAGATTTCCTAGTGACCTATTTGTTGATGAGTCAAAATAATAGCTGGTAGAGGGTTATAGTCTTCACTATCACTATTCGCGAGCGAAATCAAAAACGCACTTGCTTAGTTAGCGCTCTTTTGTTTACTCCACAATCTGAATATAATAATAAGGCCACGAAGTACACATAACAATATCTTTATATGTATTTTCATATCTTAGAATGCTAATGACCTTAACTGATAAGGAGCGTCGTTAAATAAAAACTATTTTTCCATTCATTTTCAGAATTTTCCTCATCAATGAGGGGTTTCTCCAACGAATCTTAGTAATTAATATGAATTTAAAAAAAAAATGTATAAATGACTACAGACTTATGGATTATCAGTTTGCAACAAGCATTCAAAAATATCCCTTAATTAAAGTTCTCCATCGTTCTCAGTCCTCTGTGTCTTCATCTGTTACACCAAATTTCCTCATTGAATTTTGAATGTTATTCTTCCAGGTTGGTCTTGGTTTTTTTCTATTCCTTCTTTCAATATTTCATACATAGACAACCTTTGGTAGACTTCTCTCCTGCATTCTTCTTACATGTCCATACAATTTTAGCTTCTGTGTTCAGTCGCATCCATTATAATGTATTTATCCAATTTCTAATTTCTGTATTTATAATTTTTTCCTGTCGAGATTTTCTGGCAGCTCTTCTCAAAAAATCCATTTCAACTGAAGTTATTGTGTTGATATGTTGTTGTGTCATTGTGATATGTTGTCCATCCATATAACATTATACTTTCTAGCATGGACTAGTAAATTAGTTTATTTATTGTATTAATGCTATTTTTACTTCTTAGTTGTTTTTGTTAAAAACTATTAACAAGTTTTAGGCTTACTATATTTCATATCTTTGGCAGAAAATTGTACTCAATGTCTGACATTTATAAATCAAACTACGGTCGGTAGTGTTGGCAATCCTGCCTGCATTATACTTAGCACACAACTATACTTCACAGATGTTACTCATTGTCTAATAATATTTTCCACTCACGCTACGATAAGTATGTTAACTTCCCTCTTTACTCATAGCCCTAGGATGACGGGCTACAAACAAAACAATTTAGTGTCAAACAATGTTATTTAAATGGGCAAGAGGACCCATTAACCGATATTAATTAAATTGAATTATAAATATTCAGATTATTATTATCTTTAACACATATATTTATCTAGTACAAGTGAAAATTAAGTAGGCCTATAGACCTAAATATTATATTATTTTTACCTTCAAAATATTTATTCAATTTTTTTATTAACATATTTCAAAACATAACTTTAATGAAAACTCAATATCGTTGTTAAATGTTATATTTCTTCAGACATTACTTTATAAAAAATCACTTAACGTGTATAGTGATATTGGAATTCTTACAGCGGTTGATATTATTTACAAAGAAAACACATTTTTAAAATGGATTAATCACACCATAAACATGGGAAATAAGTTGTAATCGTAAAGCCGTCTCTATGAAATAGGCCAAAAAGTAATAATTTTCACAAATGTTTATAGTCTTTTTAGGAAACTATTATCTGAAACAATTATACGGAATTTTATATATTTTCTTTGAACAAAAAATTGACAAAGTGCACTCGCAGCCTCTTCTAAAGTATCACACATAATGTTCCCATCATCATTAAAAGTAATTTAAAATGTCTCCAGACCTATTTTATATGATAAAAACACTATATCGCATGGAAACAAATTGTATTATGACAAACAATATACATTGAATGTAGAAGTCAATTCATTACCTGATATAAATTAATATTATATAAATTAAAATTATATATATATATATATAATAATTGTATGGAAGAGACAATATATACAATTTGGGAGGTAAGGATAATTGAACAGTTTCGAACTCAATTTTTTGCCTTCGCAAAGCTTGGGTCAAAAGCCGTCCTCGTCTGTTGATAGCGTCCTCATATCTCATATAGAACAAAGAGCTATATTTAATGCCGGTCTTCACCAATTTCGTATAAATTGAAATTTGACGCGATATTAGTTACAAAATTAGCTTAAAATCATGTTACTTAAGATTTATGGCTTTTATTACACAAATATATTGTATGGTACCTTATGACTTTACTTCCCTTTCGACGTCCGTAATATCCTTCTAACTTGGGCAGTTTAAATGCATCCGAACTTTGAAATTAGAACCGACCAAAGTAACCACCAATATCAACAATACTCTCTGAGAGGTTATATTGTATCAGTGTTTTCGTTTCATTAACTCTTACTTAAAAGTCACTGGTAGCTTTTGTTGGAAATATAAATCCGTTTTGTTATTATGAAGCAAATAGCTCTGTATTATATAATTTAATGATGTGGTCTTTAATACCGAATTCTTCACGGAAATTGTGGTGCAAATATTCTGCCACACACAAAATTTCTAAACACTCTCAGCTACTCTATTTAGTCAACCGTCTGGGAGTCGAATGCGGTCCCATTGCATGAGAGACAACAATTCTATCTGCTAATCACGAAGGGAATATTTTGAAAAAGTAAGTATGAAGAGATTGAACAGCTAGTTCTTCAGTTCTATCGTAAACATTGAAGTTGATGTTGAGAATCTACAAAGAATTTTGTTATCATGAAAGATATATAGGTCTGTGCCTTAATTCATTTCGACAATGTATTCCATTAACAATTAAAATATAGTTTTATAGTAACATAGCATCTGTAACTGAACAGAATTTAGGGGGAAAAACGCGAACAATAAATGAAAAATAGTGAGCGCCTGGAGTTACATTTAAAATTTCACTAACATTACACTGGATATCGTTCAATAGAGACAGCCATTTGAAATGTATTCTAAAGGTATATACATACTTTTTCACTCACCATGTTCTGTGCTGTAGGCCTACATGTTTAGCATCCACCATTCTCTCAAGTTCTGAGTCTTGCATTATAGGGGGTTGTGTTTGAATTCCTGAGGCATTTAATGAATACATAATCTGCTTGAATATGCATGCGCCAGCCCAAACACATAGGCAAAGCGTCAAAATCTTCATGAGATCTAAAGAGGAAAGCGCAATACCAGGTCTCTTCTACATTGTCGCGCAGGATATTACGAAAACAAACACTTAAAATTACATGAATATTGTAATTCTAGTAGATTAAATGCTGCTACCCTGAAGTTCTATAGTTTAAAAATCCCGATGAAATACTGTACACAGAAAGGACATTTCAACGCTTAAGTATATTGAGGGGACACTTTACAACATATAGCGCGAAAATATGCCATATTTCAAAATATGTGACTGTTATGGAATTTAGAACCATGATGTAGTGTTTTAGCCATACTAGTGTATGAATTTCCTTAAAATATTTATTTAGTTTTATTTCTTAAATCAAAATGATTGGGCCAAGAAGAGATGAACTGACAGGTGAATGGAGAAAATTTTTTAACAGTGAGCTACATGGTATTTATAGGAAGCCAAATATAATAAGAACATTTATGTCTCGTAGACTGCGATGGGCACGACATGTGGCACGAATGGGGAATGAAAGAATTGCATGGAAGCTTCTTGTAGGAAAACCAAAAGGAAAACGCCCAGTTGGTGGATCAAGAATGACGTAGGAGAATAACATTATCCGTGATTTAACGGATGTAGAAAACATTAGTTCAGGATAGAGAAGTATGAAAAGCTTATGTCCGCGCGGTTCGATAGAGCCACTGAGTTAGTTAGTTAGTCATTTCTTAAATCTTTCATTAGCTATTAATGTTCAAATATTATTTATATATTTTTCATATTGCTGAAATAAAAACGCTAATATAAATATATATTTTTTTAAATATTTAAATCTTAATTGACAAACAGTTGAAATGAAATAACCATTACACATATTTGGTTTAGAGGTTTCGAATTTAGCTCTCATACAATGTTTTGCGAATAATATATCCTCCCTCAATACAGGATCAATACTATAATAGTTTGTTTGTGGATTCTCATTTAACTTTAAAAAATGCTTTTATTACAGAAAATTACATGATTGTAATATTGCTTTTCTGCCTCAGTTGTTATTTAAATATCTGCTAATTAATTAAATACAACAAAATATTTTACTCAATTCCATTGGTACGTGAAAAAAAGTATTTACCAGTCGTCATTAAAGAATTTTATCACAGACGAAATTTTGTTATAAAAATTTGGTAATAAATTAATTAGAAAATTCTAAACTTAACAAAATGATGTAAAATATTTTTAAGTATAAATTATCAAAACATAAGCTTAATGTCTATATGTTGTATTTATTTGTAAACATTTTTATCAGTATTAAGATGTTTTATAGTAAAACTATACACGCTTTCGAATCCTTTTATTAGTACGAGATTGTTTTTCTTTTATAAGTATTATTATTATAATTATTACTATTATTATTATTATTATTATTATTAAATCCATCCATAGTAATTCTGCCCGAAGGCTGGTCCTTCATTGCACTCATAGCATTTTCATGCTACGCTTGTAGCTTTACTAAGGAACTGTAGGTGTGGTAGCTTCCCGTTGCTTTCCACACGGTGAAGGATGATGATGATGGCCATATGATTTCGGGGACCAATTGGGGCTTAACGTTTTCCTGACATTTGTCTTACAGGTGAGGAAAACCCCGATAAAAGCCTCACCCAGAAAAACTGCCCTGACCGGGGATTGAACCCGGGCCCGCAGCGTGACAAGGCAGCACGCTACCTCGAGACCACAGCGGTGGATTATTATTTAAAAATTGTGTTAAATTACGAAAGATCAATCTTAGATTCCACTTTTTATTTTGTGAAAAACTTTACTATGAATTTATATTTACTCTAAGTGTCCACTAGAGCTAAGTTTAATATTTTGAAACTAAACGTAATTAAAATACAAACATTTATTCTTACGTTTCTCTAACTACAGAGTGGAGTAAACATATTCCATCAATTTTTTACTAACATTTAATTAGTTAAAATATTAAAATGTGTACGTGAGATTCCAGTCGTCCTCAAGTAATTAATAATTCGGTCGAATCACTTCGCCAGCGAATCATATCCGCTTGATATTTCAGGTACATTTTAAACATATTAATCTGTTACATATTTAAATGGCAGTTCACTGTGTGTTTTAAAATTAGTCAAATTAGATAATAAAAAAACAGGCGAAATCAACGTAGGCCTATTTAATTTTTTGGATAACGCACATTGGGAATAGTTTATTTTCGCGGATGTTGTAAATTTTGATGACTCTTAAAACGAGATATTTAGCATGGAACTTGAGAAATGAACATAATGTTTAAAAAGTCTCATTACATAGTCCTAGATATTTTAGAGAGGTCTTGCAGAAATAGCCTACTTACACACACACACACACACATATATATATATATATATATATATATATATATACAGAATGTTCCAAACAACCGTCAACGGAGATGAGGTAGTATATTGAGACATGTTGATAATTTTTAATTTGGTACACATGTCCGGAAATGATGCGTTTTCACACTATCAACAGTTAATTATGTCCCAAGATCAGTGTTAGTTCGACGGATTTGAAGGCTCATTACTTGACAACACCTCACAGGTACGGAACCTATGATACGTAGCTTCACAACGGAATGTGGCTGCAACATAACGGAGCTCCAGCTCACTTCGATGCCAATGTGACGAGGCATTTGGATACCACGTATCCATGTCGAGGGGGATAGTTCCATGGCAACAAAAATTATCTGATCTTAATCCTCTCCAATACTTTTATGGGGCAACATGAAACACCTGTTTATCAGACTCCAGTGGATTCACGTATGGATCTTATAGGTCGAATCCACACTGCTGCAGAAATAATTCAAACAAGGCCAAACATCTGAACGTGTACGCCAATCACTACGCTGCTGATGTACGCTCTGCAATGAGATGGGAGATGGATATTTTGAAACTTGATGTGACTGTGACAGTGTTCTCAAGTATTCAGTCTTGGAATTCAATTAACGGAACTCTTGAGACATAATTAATTTGTCATAGTGTGAAAACGCATCAACGGATCTCTTAAGAAGTTAGCTACTCATATTGTGAAAACGCATCAATTCCGGGCATGGGTACCTTATTAAATAAACGGTCAACATATCTCAAATATACCACCTCTCCTTGTTGTCTGTGTTTTTAGCAACACTCTGTATATATTAAAAACACGTAACCGATGTAGTAATTCAATGTTTCTTCATACCGCCAATACAAGGAACAATATTTCTCAAGTTAGGATACATTGAGTCTACCGCAGTAGTCCCGGATAGCGTCGCACAGTGGGACAGAATCCATAAAAGCTGGCCAAAACCTCAAAACGTTGTCTAACGGTTTTGACATTTTCTACTCGGGGGTTTTCGGGGTCGCTGATAACGAATCCAATATCAGTTTTTGCAAACCCAAAATGGCAGATCCAATATGGCTACCGAGTATATTATAAAATTCTTATTTTTCGATCAAATTTTGTATCTGGGGGTTTTACATTGCGCTAATTACGAATAAGATGTTCGTTTTTTAATAAACAAAATAATGTAATCGTTATTGCATCGACAATTAAGAGGAATCGGAACCAGGTACAAAGAATTGAACATGAAAATTAGATAAGAAAATACTTTTTTTTTAAATTTGTACACTACATTTACATTGGATTAATCTAGTCACTCCACTATTGGTATATATATATATATATTATATATATATATATAGTGGACACATGGTGTCGTCTTCAGTGTCCGTGTCATCGGGTACAGTTAAATGTAGAGCTTCAAGCGACATTTGTTTTCTTTTTCATCTTGGGTAGTTTTCGTAAACTAGAAATATATGGATCGGTGCTAATTAACAGACGGCAGAATATATCTTGCATTGTTAAAGAACGGCTGCTTTTGCGCGAGAAAACCTGGCGAATTTTTTTGATATATTTGTGGCACGTTTCCTGTGCTTCCTCAGATATCTGACCGATTGACAGTAAAGCCGAAGCAATTATTTGCGGACAATGAATAAGCACTTAATGGGTCAAAGGTGACATGTAGAATCATGAGTACAATTCAACAAATAATTTCGCAGTTTCCGAAGCATAATATCAAAATAATTGTTCTTTCTCTAACGGTGTTCGAAGACGATGCATTGTAGGGTGTCCCCATTGTAACGTTCAATACCTGCGCAGCGTGAACATTACCGCTTGTACGGAGGTATATGTAGCCTACATAGCAAAGTCAAGCTTCTCTGAACTATATTCATCGCGCAGTGTTCCCGTTTTTCGGCGTTTTGGTCTGTCACTACTATCCGAAAAGCTTGTAGAAGGTCGACCACCGATCGCTTTCGATTCCGAAGTATTTTGAGAAGGTCCGTCCTCAGATAATAATAAGAATTGAGTGTTTAATCATTCCGCATTCATCTCGAATAACCTCTCTTCCTTCCGGGAGGCCTTTTTTCACATATCACGCAGTTTGTAGAATATATAAGACTTTTTTTTCACTTCTTCAGTCATAGAGAATGGATGGCGCAATTGGCAAGAGACGTGAGCTTCAAGAATGAGAGCTGCATTGTCCACAGTCTGGGAAGCAAGAGTATTCTTAATTATGTGCAATATCTATATCCTTGTCAATTGCTGTGCATCTCTAATGTCTGCAGTTCCTGAAATCAGTGCATAATATGGGATTAAGTACCTTGAAGCCAAAACTAGCCCGTGAATAGAATTAACAGCGAGCGAAAACAAAAGATCTCACTATACTGCTATATTGTGACTTACGGAGTATTTTACTATGTTTTATTTAATGTACACAATAGTTTATTGAAGACATATGTTTATTCATCCTTAACAAATTAGTGATAATGAAAGAAGTTACGAAATAATATGTAAATCAGCAACCTCTTATACCAGAATACCACGTCAAATTTTGCACGGCTTTAGACATAAAATCATGTCTCCGTTCGCGCAAAAATGCGCACGTTCGTCGACCGCGCTTTGGTTTCATTAGGATATAAGCAATTCCATTTAAATATTCCAAAGAACGGGCGACGACGAGCGATAAAGTTATGTCTGCCTGAAAGTTTACTTTTCGTTTGAGTTTTCTCAAAAGACACCCTCAATTCAAAACAAATAACTTATTTCATAATACCAATTTTGCAATTATGTAAATTGTATTCCATTCTGCATACCTTCATGAAGATAATCCATTTTACACTTTTCCAATTGAACTATTTAGAACGATTATATTGAGGTTTTTCTGTAGCGTATGGCGCGCGTCAAATTCGGTAGTACGATGAGACTCGTGTAACGGTCAGATTCAAACTGATCCTGCGCCTAAAGAACGAATTTTTGGGGACCCTCGGTACTCCTACTTCACATTCCACAACAAATGAAACCTGAAAAAAACCTTGGTTTTCGAGGTTTTGGCCAGCTTTTTGGGATTCTATCCCACTGTGCGTCGGTGTCTCGTACGCAGAAAACTCGGGTTAGATCCCCGTTCGGGACACGTTTCGTGGGCAATGTTTTGCGGTTTTTTCCTCACCTTTAAGACAAATGTAGGATTGTTTAAGGTCCAAATGGTCCCCGAACATAATCAGTTCTCCATAATCATCATAACCATATTCGTCACGTTTATTATATATGTGCGTGTGAATATTGTGCTCTATCTTAATGTTGTATAGGAGGCGATGACATGGAGCTGATCACTCATTCCATGATAACCTCCATGTCCTTATGTGGTGGACAAATATGTTTGTGATCCATAGTTTGAAATATCTCTCCCGACAGGTCGTGCCATTATAAGACCGATTGGCGTGTGGGCATGCAAAAATTGCCCATAAGGAGTGAGGTTAAAAGTGATGAAGAAGATGAAGAATATAGAATGAATTGAATAAATAACTTTCAGCGCAATCAAAGTAGTAAAATACATTTCACGTCTGTCCTTTCTTGTTCGCAATCCTTGTTGACTAGGCTATAATCATGTTGTCATTAGGCCTGCGTCTTCTGTTTATCAGCATATTGACTTCAATTCGTCCCTGTTCCTCGTGGCCTCGACCATGAAATCATTTTATATTTCGTAAGTTAAGATACGGGACTCGGATAATTTTCCTCCCATTGAGATCGATTTTAAGTTCCACTTCAGGGATTGCAAACCGGGTTAATAAATTACCTGGTGTCAAATGTCTTAAGTTTAGATTACACATACTAATTTTATATTAAGTATTAATTTATGTTGTTCGCTGGGAGTAGTTGATTTATTTAATACTATACGTAAAAATTTGATTTTGCCCTTTTTGTTGAGAGACCTCCTACGTAAAGTATGAGAGCACTGTTTCACGTGCTGAAATTGAAGACACGGCATTCATAATTGTATATCCCTTCAGCAGGAAGCAATACTATGAATACTTAAATAGACCACCGACCGTGGATCAGTTTAAATCAGCGAGCATCGAATTAAGAGACTAGCATAACAAAAACTAATTTACCAATTGGGATATTTTCATGTTATTCGAGGTACAAATTGTGTCTCTTTTTGCACTGCTACATACGTCATTTCTTTCGTTTAAACATACAGAGACGAATTAAATATTTAGTCATCATATTTTTTTAATCCTTATGTTAGATGGTTATTCATTGTGGCGTTTACTGCCGAACGTGTACAAGTAGGATTATAGGAATTTATTGACCTTGAGAGTGAAAAAAGGTTGTCTTAACGCTTTCACACGGAACGGCCCGCATGATATTTTGATCTTGATAAAAGGCACGCCATCTTTGAAAACCTTCACTACAATGCACATAGTGCAAAGTATGTTGCTTCAAAAAGACGTAAACTCATGTTATACCTGACCGATATTTATATACCACATGGCATTTCATATGTTATCTACAGATATATCGATTTACGTTTGCCAACTTTGTGACATTGACCTGGTTATATGACATGTTTACTCTTTCAGTATTCAGATGCACTGCTGCTCCATTTCATTACTCATGGAACAAGATACCTAAAGGCTCTTGATATTGAACCCAAATTCTGGCTACACATCTACATGTTTTAATCTTGGAGCTAGACGACCACTCAGCCTGTATACAGGTAACAATTATTCAGAATGTCGGAACGCACTGCCGTTATACTGGTGTTTCCCATCATTACAGCAATTTATTTCTTATTTTTTAAATATGTAAGAAAATCAGTTCACTATTTATGTTACAGGGAAATACAATATTTTTAATAGCAAACACAACCATTTTACCGGAACCCACAGCAATCATTCAGTACTGTTCACTCGGTCGTAATTATTGAACGTTCATATGTAGCAGCACATGTGACTTAAGTACACTGCCATTCAAAACAGATTGAGCATTAAGATTTACCATACAGTTCACGAGAGTACACATTTTATTATGCTGTACAAGGCACGACGCGGTTATGTTCTGCTGGGTTTTTCCGTGAAATACACCCATTTGGTGCTGTTACGGGAGGGTAACGTTTATCCCAGTGTTAGAGCCTTATGCAAGAGGTCTAGACTTGATATTTTTCTACCGTTTTATTTGTATTTATTTGCCCTTTCAAACACAAAACAGAGTTTGTTGTGTGGAATTGTTTATTGTGCAACATATGAGGGATATTTTGATGCTGGTGTTCTTCTTCTTCTTCTTCTTCTTACTTTTCAGGATTAGGTCAATGCGACCTGTTACGGTCGCAAGTCCACCGTTTCCTTGGCCGTCCCAAATATCTTTTTCCATGTGTTTGTAGGTGTTGACCTTTTTGGATAATCTTGTATTATCCATTCTGTCTAAATTTTCTTCCCTTTGGTATTTGTGCTCTTCTAGTTTATCGACTACTGGAAATATCTCCAGTTCATTTGTTATTGATTCATTGTGTAATCTATCCTTTCGTTTACATCCTTTTATGGATCATAAAAATTTCATTTCAGCGGCTTGAATGTGTGATATATCTTTTTTTGTAAGTACCCAAGATTCAGAACCATATAAAAGAACAGGAACAGCCATAATTTTATAAACGTTGAGCTGGGTTTCTCTTCGAGTCTTTCGGAGGATTCTTCTTGGTGCCACACATCATTTCATGTCGGTTTAATTTATTATGTATATCCCATTCGTAGCTATATGTTATATCTGAACCAAGGTAGTTAAAGTGAGCTAGAGACCGTTCCACTAAGGAAGAAGAATGACCTATAATGCTCGCGCAGGTAAACGTAGTGTCTTGGGGAAACGATCCCTATAAGCAGACTTGTCCGTATCTGCAAAAATCATGGTTACTAATCATAATGCAAATATTAACCGAGAGTAGGAAATGATTGTAATAACTACGTACCACGTGAAATTCCTTAAGGGCACACGGTACTAATTTACTTGCAATTTGGTATAAAATATGGCATACAAAAATATTTTTTTCAGCTTATTCGTAAGTTATATAAATAAAAATTATGTCACTAATTAAACGAATTAAACGAGTCTTCCTGAACATAGTGGCACTTTGATTACCTTTTTAGACATATTTATTTATGAGTAATTTAAAATACAAAAAAGAAATAAAATAAAATGACAAAACCTATTTTGTTAAAAGTATTGTCAATTTTCTCACGAACTACTTTCCTATTGTTTCCAAAATTTTGTATGTTATTGTCCATGGTTCATTTGACAATAATAAAGTTTGCTTGTGTTCAGGTATGATTGTATTTATTTATTTTATTAAAATTTTTCAGGTTCTTAAAAGAACCTGAAGTCTGATTAAAAGGCTTCCATGCAACATTTATCCGCCCTTCATCCATCTAGTAATACCTTAGTTGCCTAGTAGATGGTCCATTGAGGGGATGTGCTAACCACATATTACTTGTTGGCATGTGTGGGTAACTAAGCGTATCTAATTGGCTTGGTTAAGAAATTGCCGATATAGAGCAGCCGTGTATCCACGCGGGACGTATGGGGTATATACATACAATAATGCAATGATATATACACAAGAACAGCTCCGAGCTACTATGCATAAAAAAATACAGAGAAAGTAATAAGATATTAGGTTAGAAATACTGATAAATCATAATACTATTTTTATTAAATAAATGAAAAACAAATTATTAATTGTTAAAAAATACTATTAGTGAGATGTTTTTGTCGGTTAGCTAATAGAGAATATGAAGTGTTCATTCAGAAAGAAGGTATAGTTTCTCAGTCTCTGATATAGGTGGGAGAGAATTCCATGTTCTAGCAAGAGAAACTATAAAAGATTTTGAAACAAACAGGTAGTGTGATGAAGACAATGTGGTGAAGGGATCGTGTGCCTGATTTATGTGTATATCAGAGACCAAAGAAGTGGTGTGATAAGGAAAAGATATGTGTACTAGTTTATAGAGAAGAGATAGGGATTGGACGGTTATATGATCTAGTAGATACGAGAAATCTTCCACTTAACACCGCAATATAACACACCTTATTTGTAAAACAGCGCAAGTCTAATTTAAACAAAATTTAAAAGAAACATAAAATATGTTTTAACATTACCTATAATTTTGTAACAATGTTTTAATGTCATATTTTGAATGTTTAAATTAAAAATAAACATTATTTTATTTTTTACAGATTTTTTATCCACTCCATGTCTTCCAGTTCTCTTGCTCTTATTTCTTAACATAATTACAATAAAATAAATAATGTCAAAAAATGTTTATGTTGTCTTGAAACATTAGTTAAATTAGATATACGATGTTTTAGAAGTAAGGTGACGAAAACTAATATCTTTTACACCGACAGTACACTATTTTGGAATTGAATGTGTATGCGTGTACGTTAGAGTACCCGCAGTCAAGGGAATGAAACTGATCTTCTGCGCATCTGAGGTCATGCTTTAACCTTGATGGAAGGGCTTCTATATGTTCTATTATTTCATTATTGATTACTATTTTTGTTCTGACTGGCACTTTGCCCCGAAAAGCCATAATTTTAGTTTTTGAAGTTGAGACTTTGAGATTATAATAGAGTCCTAATTCATTCAACATGTAAATGGCTGTTTGTTAATCATCCTCTGACTTCTGTGTAATTACCAGTTCGTCTGCATGCATTAAAATATTCAAATACATTTCCTTATTAATTTGTATTCCTATTGGACTTGATTTTTTCCATTTTCGTATAACCTCGTCAAAATACATATTAAATAATGTAGGTGATATTGTACACCCTCGTCGAACTCCTTGATTTATTAAAATTAATTCTCTGGAATAATTATCTAAATGAAGGATAATTTCGTGTCATTATAAAGACTTTATTCTATCTATAAATTGAGCCGGGTACCCTCTTGCCTTCATTATTTCCCACAATTTTCTTCTTATCACCTTATAAAAGGCTTTTCGAAGATCTACAAAAGCTAAATATGTGGGTATATTGAATTCCCGTCTCTTTTCTATTATATGTCTCATTGTGAATATATTGTCGGAGCAGGACCTTTCTTGTCTAACATCGTTCTGTTCTTCTGAAAGCAATGCATCTGCTATTGGTTTTAATCTATTAAGTAATATCCCTGCATATATTTTATATACAGAGTTCAAAATATCAATTCCTCTATAATTACTTGTTTTATTTCTGTCTCTTTTTTTAAAAATGTATATGGTATTTGCAATGAGGCATGTTTTGGAAATTTCTTTGTTTATCCAACACATATTAAAGATGTATAATAATCTTAATTTTAATAACAAACCTCCGTATTTCTAAAGTTCTGCATTTATGTCATCAGGCCCAGGTTATTTTCTGCATTTCAATTTTCTTATTGATGTTTCTAATTTATCCTACGTAATTAAATCGCATCCATCAAATGTATTATCTACTGTAGTGTGAGGTTGTTCATTCTCATGAAACCACAACTTGGTATAATGTTCAACCCATACTTTTGGTTCAATAACATTTATATTGGATGTATCTTTCTTTGATTTATTTATATTTCTTAGTATTTTAAATGTAAAATCTTGCCCATACATAAAATTCAACATCTATAAATTTCTCCCAACTCTCTCTATGTGCTCTCTGCACTAGCGATTTAGCGTAATTCCTTGCTTATATATATTTTTGTCTTATTCTTCATCATTTTTGTGTAAGAAAATGTAATATGTGAATTACAATGTATATAGAGAAAGATTTGCGTTTAGATCGGTACTTGCTCAGGTAGCTCAGTTGGTAGAGCACTTGGTCTAGAGAACCAAGGGTCCCGGGTTCAAGTCCCGGTCTGAGCGTATAATTTTTCTCTTCAAAAATGTAATAAGTTTTTGGTTTTTCACGAATAACATTTTGGATATCAGAATTCCATATTTTAAGTTTTCGTTCAATTTTCCAAACCTTTTGTTTGCTAATCACTTCTTGGGCTGCTTTAGTAATACAATTTTGAATGTTTTCTCATTCTTTTGTCACATCGCTTACAGTTAGAACATTTATTATATTATGGTTAAGTCTCTGTTTGTATAAATCTCTAATTGGTTGATATTTAACAATCTTATCTTAAATCTTGTATTGTCCTCTTTACTTGATAGATTAGTTCTATTGCTTTTCTATCTAGCATCAAGACTATTTTTGCCATCAGCTAGTAATGGCCGCTGTATATGTCACATCCTCTATAATTTCGTATATATTGTATCGATTTTGCTACTTCTGCAATGCAAATTATATAGTCAATAATTGAACAGTGACCTCTAGTATTACTCCACGTGTATTTATGTATTTCTTTCTTCTAGAATAAGGTGTTCATTACCTTTAGTTTATTATAGGTGCTGTATTGCCTGAGTAATGCATCGATATTATTAGGGACTCTTCTCCACATGAATCAATTACATATTTTATGGGCACTTTTCGTACTCCAGCTATATATATCATATCTGTTTTGGTAATTTCATTATACGTTTCCTGCAATTATTCGTAGAATTCTTCTGTATCTCTCATTCTTCCTTCTTCTGGACCGTAGACTCCTGTAAGTGTATGGTTTCCTCTTGGTACGTTAAAGCTTTCTACCATTATTCTTTCAACACAAATTTATATGATATTATTTCCTTCTCCATTTCTGATCAATCATCATAGCTACTCCAGCTTGTCCATGTACATGTTGTTCCACCCCATTGTACAAAATTGTATATTCTTCAAGATCCTGACTTCCTTTCAACATTTTTTGAACCTGTCAAGATTGCTATATTAATTATATTTTGTTCTAACTGTATTTCCTGCTCTTTTGTATGGAGTCATCTCACATTCCAGTTTGCAATATTGATCATATCCGTTATTCCAAATCGTCTAGCCTTTTCATTGCGTAAGTTATATCCATTGAATCTGTCCGGGTTTCGTATTCGCACTTGAGACTCATGAGTGTTATTTTTTTTTACTTGGGTGGGTTACCAGCCCAACCGCAAAACCCCCAACCTTGAGGACCAGAGTTTAATTTCAGAGTTGTCTTTATTCTAGACAGACTGCCTTACAAGGCTTACAGAGCTCTGTCTGCCCCGAGAATCTGGTTTTATGGCGCCAGAAACTCGCCATTCACCCTCCATCTTCAGTAAAACAGTCCCATCACGTGAAGGTAGAAGGAAGGGTTTGTAAGAGAGAAGCTATAATTTGATACTGGTGTTGACTAAAACAAATGTCACACTTGGAGGTGGAACACAACAACAAAAGTAAATAAATCAATAAATAAACATAATGTGGAACTACTACCTCCTCCACACACCGCAGGCATGTGTCATTCTCCTCGGCGCGGGTCCACGACATACTGGAAACGTTTTTGTTCCAATAACACCTCTTCCCATGCATGAAAAACTCTATTCGATAGTTTGTCCTGCCCATTAGTATGGTCCTGGACATATGGCTTCATTCTCGCCCATGTCCCCCGGGTTCAAGTGTATCGACTGGCATCCAAGAGATGGATTTTACGCCACCCCGAAACTATATTTGAACCGGAAGGGAACGGTGGACCGTATAGTTATACTTTGGGAAACGAATGTTCCTTGCAGATAACGTTTCCGAGCAGAAGGAACTAGTATGTTTACCAAAATATGGAGATGGATGCTCCCATGAACATGTTCAAGACATCCTGTCCTACTGAATGAGACACACCACCAAAATGATAGGCTTATGCGACCGGGCTTCGCAACCGAAAACACATAACGAACATTATATTCGTAGCCATTCATGCCATGTAGTTCGTACTCGAGATGTTTAGTTCGTCGGAGAAAATTACATTGCTCCTGTCGAAGTTCTTTCGAGTAGAAGCGACAGCTCGACGATCCGCGCTCTCATCATCATAAACCTAACCTTCCTGGCAGGTTGAAACTTATACCGTCGCTATTAAGGCGTCTCCTAGCGGTTTCTGTGGAACTCGAAAAATTGGAACTGGTAGTAAATAGAGGGCAAGTAAGAAATGGGCGACCCGAAGATTCTTAATCAAACTCGCGTCCTCTTTCCGAGAATAAATTCGTGATATTCTAGAAATTACACGACTTCTTATTTTTCCGCGTAGGAAAAGTCGACTGGCCCAACTTCTTGCACAGGCGCTTGAACTCCAAGCTCTTTTCTCGCTTCGGCAGCGGAAAGGCCTATGCGAATGAATCCGATTAACCGGAAATCTAGATCTTGCCTGTTCTTCATTCTCTTGGGATATGACGATAATTAAGATAACAGTGGAAGAGATCTAAATGATATTAGGTATTGTTTATGAACATTCTAGGAGATGTCGCCACATTATTATTGGTAATGTTTCTCTAATGCTGTTTACGTAAACAGGATATGGAATTTTACCGGTATTCTGCACTCTACGTATAAAACGCTGTAATGTTTTATTTAAAATTGAATATATGCTGAATTGTGGTGCAATTTATTCACATATTAAACTGCTTAATATGTCATAGGCCTACAGAATTACTAGTAGGGATGGCATTATATGACATATTTCCACATTTTGTCTACAGGTGTTCGGTAGACTGTTTTCCTCTAGATATTGTTTCTTGATGCACATTATTGCACATTGAAGTATTATTGCTTTTTAACTTAAATTTATTTTCAAGCGCTGTAACGTATAGATCTATTTTCGTATTTTTATGCATATACTAGTAGCCTTTGTAATCTTATATTCAGCATTTATGTTCTATTTGCAACTGCAACTGATATTAAATTCAATTAATTGTAAAATAATGATTAATCACGAAATCAGTTTCAAATATTTGTTGAAAGAAAGGGAAACGAAATTTAATAGCAAAGGCGATAGTGCATCTTTTTGTTTTGACCGCATTTACTAATATACATTGTATTTAATACTTTTTATATCATAATAGTCATGTTTGTCGACATCGGGCTTTATAGCCTCTCCTATACAAATCACAAAGGAGCTAACTCAGTTGGTCATTTTCTTCATTTTCCCATCACGTATTAGGCCTGGTAGTCCGCTACGTTCTTACGTGATAACTCCATTGTTGTAAGTTTTATTTTTGAAGAACGAAATTAAATAACTTACTGAAAGTAACTAAAGTTAACCTTTTTTATTATGCAACATGTTTTGTCTTTTTTTTAAATTTGACATCTAAGTATGGCTGCATTATTCCCGTGATGTGGCTGCGTTTTCAGCAATTTAAAGTAATGACTGAAATCCAATATAGAATGTTTCACGTTTCTAGAAGAAACTGAAATCGAATAGCTGATGACTTCTCTTCACAAATAATGTCAGGTTTAGGAACATGATCTGTGTGCAGAGAGACGAATGGATGTAACAATTCAACCTAATTAGTTCGACGCTGTTTGCTCTTGTCCGTAAGAAAATCTGTCATGTTATGGCATTCCTCCCGGCTACAACATTCAGATTTTGTGCAAATTTAACTTAGATAAAGAAAAATGTGATGTTATGCTTTAGTATAGATTATATTGAAGTAAATACTAATTATAACTAATTTAATTTTTAATTCAATAAAAAGAGTATTGATATAACGTAAACTGATGTTCGCTATGAAATACTTTACATTGTAGTCTAAAAATTATATTCACAATACAAACATGCAACGTACACATCAATATTACGAAACTAATATAAGGATTGTCTCTCTCGAGTATAAAAAAATAACATCGTGTATTTATATTTAGCATTTCATTGTAGTTATAACAGTATTTTTTCTAACAATATTTGTAAAATTAACCTTGCTATGTGTTTGTGCTACTCGTGAATAGTTGATTGGTAAGACGTTACCCCGGTTAATTTTATGTTCCACTCCATCCTGGCGTTACCGAGAGGACATTTAATAATAAAAATTAGAGTGATCCCATTACAGGCATTAGGAGACTCTTGGGTACTAGGAAGTTACGAAATCGGCACTTCATGCCATCCGGATTGTAAGACCTGCGTGAAGACCGCATTTAACCACAAGAAGCGTCATCTGGTATGCATTTATGTTATAGGCTGAGTGGGGCCGAGTTTATAAATCCTGATCTCATCAGGGACTCGAACCCTCGATCATCTGGCATTTAGTGCGTAGCCTTAATCTACTACGTTATGGCGTGTCTTCAGCATTTAGTAATGGACCACGTTAGCATTTTGTGACCGCTCAAGGACATGGCAAGCCTCATTAGATGAGTGATTAATTCAATGTAGGGCTAATCTCGAAGACTACATCAACTCCATCAAATCAGACTAAACTAGAAGAATATGATACAAATGTTTGTAACGGTCAGATGGTATTCGGAGATAGTTAAGGCCTTCATTACAAAAGTCTTACAGGTGAGGAAAAACACAGAAGAAACTTCATGCAAGAAACTTTTCCCGACAGAAGATAAATTTTAAGGCTACTACTTTACTGCTGGACCATAGTGGTTACTTCCTTTCATTGCTAGAATTTAATGTTACTAGTAGTAATATGAAAACAAATCATTATATTGTTTATAGGAAGGAACAATAGAAGTTTGTACATTTAACAGCGATATAATAATAATAATAATAATAATAATAATAACAATATTAACAATAATAATAATAATATTTGGCAGGAATTACTAAAGAAGATATCAAAAAACAGAGATATATTTAGAATTAAGGTGAATAAGTGGCAAGTTGACTAAGAAAAAAACTGGAACAACTTGCACAGATGATAGAAAACAAGCTCATAGCAAAATAATGAAAGAAATTTTGGCTCAAAGAAACGCCTCTAAGTACTTTGCGTAGTCCTACATGGGCTCATCCGCAATAAAAAAAAAAAGATAGGCCTGCAAAGAATTTGCCGCATGAGATATTTTAATGCAAATAAGTCCAGTCAAATGTCCTGATAACGGAACTGTTACTAATTTCTGCGTGTCATCTACAGCTTTTGCACAATTATATTTTTAATATAAAAATGAGAGCCGCGCGGTCCACAACTTGTATGCGGTATATACGTGCTGTATTAAAAATTTTAAACACCCAAAACACAACATAATTTAAATATAAAGAATGATTTTATTCATACTATTTTGTCATTGTGTTTAACTGAGCGTAGATTCATCCTACGGCCCTCTCGTGATTACATTACACAGTTTCGGGGGAAAAACTGCGGAAGCCAGCACATAGGACAGATATTACAATTGCAATACCACCAATAACATTACAAAAGAGCATTACCTGCACTGATTCCACCTCCGGCACAGGTGATCATTTCAATTCGTCCCTACAATCAAAAGACAACAATCCGCGTCCTATCAAATAATCAAAATTAAAATATTTGGTACGCAATTTGCATCGCACAAAATAAAGAAGAAATGTAAATGTAATGTTCGATATATAAAGAAGACAATCTTGGTACAACGTTTTATTGGTATAAACATCCTAAAAAATAATTAAAAAATTATTTTAAAACATATTTCGTAGTGGGGGGAGTTTTGTACTGTTGTTATAACCCTGGCTTGAATTGTCGCCTGGGAACAGTTTATGAACCGGCAGATTGGCGTATATTTGTTGACGCCAGCAAAAGATATCTTCAGAGCATTATTCTGCGTTATAGGAATTCATTAACTTCAGTTCCAGTAGTTCAGTCAGTGTACATGAAATAAACGTATACGAACATGAGTATTATTCAAGAAAAAATTAATGAGCACAAGTGGTGCATGTGCTGTGCCCTTACTTTGTGGTATTTTATTGGGGGAATAAGGAGGGTACACGGAATTGCCGTGTTGTTCGTGCGAATGGGATTCTGCAGCCAGGGAAAAACACAGAATAATTACTAATTGGCCGAAAAGAAAACAACTGATGAGAGAGACAAAAAATTAATAAATCGCCCATCAATTGATTCTCAAAAAAATATTACTAATCCCTTTGCATATAAAACTGGAATTAATACAGCAATTTATTAAAGGTTAGGACAAGAATGTCCCTTGTTACCGATACATTGCTAAAAATGTTATGTTACTGTCGGAAGCAAATGTATAGGATGACGTTTTGATTACCACAGTTCGCAAACTTATTGGGCATGTTACTTTTAAAAGTTGTACGTCTGACATGAAACTACAAGCTTTTAAATCGTACAAGGACGTCATCTAGAACTTCCTGGGTAATATTAAAGATGACCAATAAAAAAATTGTAAAAACCATGCTCGAAATATTCAGGGTTTTATAATGTAATATGAGCCTCAAGTTACTCTACCTCCACAATCATCTTCAATATTTCGGAAGGAATTATGAGTACTAAGTAAAGATGGTGGTGAAAGATTCTATCAAGACATAAAAGAGATGGGTACAAGGTACCAGGGTCGATGGGATGTCTCCACGATTTCCTATTATCATTGGTGTTTGGTTAGAGAAAATCAACGGCAGGGCACAAACGCCAATCTACTCGCCGTTCATTTTTTGCCAAGCGGAAGAGAAATAGAAATATTATTGTATATTAGTAGTTTTTTATTTATTTTAAACTCTATTACTGCCCCATTTATATTGTATCAAGCATCAGTCGTTTTTACTGCAATTTAAAGATTATGGCTATTACATATAATGTAAAAAGTAATAGGCCTAAATATAAAATTTAAACATGGTAAAAAAACGTTACTTCATACAAAAAAAACTGTTAACATATTTGAATTCACCACACCAAAATTAGAAATTTAGGTTTAGAGACCGGATAAACCCTGTTCCATACAAAAAAAATATATTTTGCAGGCCTGTGTAATAATAATAATGGCGATATAAACAGTAATAAATTAAATATCTAACTAACTCACAGGCACTATATAGTTAATGGCCCTAAGAAAATAAGAACAACACTCATCATGAATAAATATATGTTATCAAAATGCAATAACATTAATTCTTAATAATTATATATAAATTAATTAATGTATAATGCTATTGTGTTATTATTTAATTGTAATATTACTGTGTTTTCTTAAGTCACTGCAATGTTACTTTTTTTTAAGTGTATAGTGCTATTGTGTTATTATTTAATTGTAATATTACTGTGTTTTTTGTAACTGTAATGTTATTGCTTTTTTTAGTGTATAATGCTATTGTGTTTTTATTTAATTGTAATATTATTGCGTTTTCTTTATGTAATTGTAATGTTATTGGTTTTTCTTTGTTTTGTTGTTTATTTTTCTTCACAGTAGTAGCAATTATTTCTTTATTGTAACGGACTGTCAAAAGCACGTACGGCTTACTGCCCGTGCGACCCATATTTGTAAATAATATTGTATATATCTTACTTTTGTCTAATAAAGTCCTACTACTACTACTAGTTAATGGTCACAAAAAATAAGCTCTCAATACATCTCTATTCTAAGATTATGGTTAAATTTATTCTCCTAAATAATTCTTGACTTACCTACTCTGCCCTTTCCCCCAGGTTTTAAAACAAGGTGTTTCTATATCCCAATTACATTCCTCATTTCTGCCACAAGTCCAACCATTTCGGAGTCTAAGAGACTTAATAGTTATTAATTCTGGTTTCCCATATAGATCCTGTAGCTGACTTTGTTCTCTCTTGTTCCAATTTTTTCCGCACATTTATTCTCATGTACTCATAATCTTTTCTCCTCCTTTATGAAATACATGTTTGCAGCCATATGACATATTTTGGAGAATAATAATATTGTATATATGTTGATATTAGGCTTTATATTATTTGAGATGTGTTGGGAAGTCATAATTCCTTCCAATGCATTCCCAGAATTTACCTTATTTTTAATTTTTTTTCGCACCTCATTCCTGTCTATAATTAATGTTCCTAGGTATTAGAATTCAGCCTCATCATGAAAATGTCTCTAATATTTTTATTAACTGTCCATTTTCACTACATTATGCATTCCTACTAGTGACCATATATTTACTTTTAGGCGAATTAATACTTACTTCCTGCCCAAATTTCTTAGTGTTATTAAATATGCGCATGTTCGACCTTAGTAACTCCTCGCTATCGTCCAAAAATATTACATAATAATAATAATAATAATAATAATAATAATAATAATAATAATAATAATAATAATAATAATAATAATAATGTATCTTTACCTTAGGTTAATCTCTCCCTCTGAAGCTAATTTTACATGACCCACACCGACTGGCCATTACAGAGACACGACATGACGGGTGCAGATTTATAACATTGGATCACACATACAGTTTCCGACCACACAGAGACACCTTGGTGACTGAGAGATCAGCTTAATCATCATTTAAGAGAAGGCACTCTATTCACTCAGTCAGATATACTAAACGATGCTAATTTGATTTGGATGATCATTATGATATCGGGGACCAATTGCACCATTCACTCAGGAAACGTTTTCCTAACGGGTACAAACCCATATCCTCTGTTTGCGTAGGAACGACGTTATCCATATACTGCAGCGATGGACAACAATAATAATAAACTAACTATCCCCCAGGACTATCGATCCCGTATGTTCATGATCGCGGGGACATATACTCTATGAGACTTAACTTTTCTTACAGTATCTGGTTTCCCATAACTAACAGATCGCGTAGCTCACTGTTATGTAAGTCTTCTCCGTTCGCCTGTCTACTCATCTCCCTTTGGTCAAAAATTTTTCCTAAGAACTTTATTCTTAAGTAAGCTTAAATTTTTCTTCTCCCTCAAGTATGAGTCCGTATGTAAACAGACTAAGTGTGGTACAACTTTCAAAATAAAAGTTTTATATGTTTTCAGTTTATTTATTTCTTTATAGAGAAGATGGGGCGATAAGAGTCCAATTAATATATAATATCATGCATGCCCAGAATTTACTTCATTTTAAATTTCTTTGTGCGTCTGATTCCTGTCTGTAATTAAAGTTTTTAGTTGTTTGAAATCAGCAACTTCAAATTTCACTCATTTGGCATTAGCAGCCAATTTCCACCATATAATATATTTCCTTGTCTAACCACACATACACACACATAATTAGGCCTATACTAGCTGGCCCGGCGAACGTCGTATCGCCTTTAAATATTTTTACGTTAATTTTTCCGAAGTTTTAATAGTTATCTGCTATTCGGGGCGGAAACCAATCCAACAAATCAAAGATCATAATAATCGGTCCAGCCGTTCTTGGGTTATAAATAGTGTAACTAATCCGACTCTGTTTTATATATATATATATATATATAGAAGTCCCGGCCAGGCGTTGCTGTGGCTAAGGTATACATTAAATTATGTTGTAGTAAACTAAGTAAGAAATCTAAATCAGAAACGTTTCTGTTTTACACAATTTTTTAGTTCTGGTACGTTAACTACACCCGGTATAAATGTGGGTGGTGGTTTATGTGGAAGTGGTTTTGTTGACTGAGATACATTTATGTTGTCTGCATTCTCAGTATCATCCATAAGTGTATCATAAGGATTATATACATTTATTGATGGAATATTTTGAGGAGGCTTGCTGATTTCATTATACTTTCGTTTTTTTCCACGAACTTGTTGGCAGTTTGGATTCTCGTCATCATCATCAAGAAGTCTCTGTATAGTAATATCATCTTGTGATATATTATAGTCATCTTGTTTTCATTTAATTGAGGCATGGAGATTGTTTCTGTAATATTAGGCATATTATTATAACTAACAGACTTACTTAAAGTTCTGTTATTCCGTTCCTTAGGACCTTCATATGTTTTTAAATTGACATTCTTCTTAAATGTAAGATTTATGTCACATAGGCCTATACCAATTTGCGGAAGTTAACTTGATATCGTATCATTCATTGTCTCTAGAACTGATTCGTCATATTGTTCAATGTTCCTTCTCGGCCCAGTTAAATTTAAATTAAGATGCTGTCTTTCAGCCAGATTACTTAAAACTAATACTTACACACGAAATTAATATAATTAATAAAATATATTGTAAATAAAATAAACACAAACACACTTGAATTATGAAATAATCAGTATTTGTAATTCAATTGAAATTCGCGGTTACAACAAAAAGCACAGCCACCTGGTTAAATAATAAACCAATTACCTTACATCGTCATCTGTTAGAATCGTATGGAACTCACAGATAATTATAACTCTTTGTTAAATAATAAACAAATAATTTGCAATAAAAAATAATGCGACTATAAATTTAGTTATAAACAACCGTAGGTCTCAAGTTGGATCAAACAGCACACAGTGTGCAAAATTTTATTAAAATCGGTTCAGTAGTTTAGGATTCCATCGCGGACAAACAACGTGACACGCAATTTTTATATATTAAGATATATATATATATATATATATATATATATATATATATATATATATAGTTATTGGAATGAAAATAATCACAGTGATCTGTATACATACATAATCGGAACCTACAATGCAAATGACGCAAGAATAACATTTCAATATGGGCAAGGAGACAATGCCACCACAATCGCACTGAAGTGATTACAATATAGAAATCACTGCACACTAGAATGATTACACACACACACACACACACACACACACACATATATATATATATATATATATATATATATATATATATATATATAAAACACAAAACCAATTATTAAACACCCCAACTTATTATTAGTTAATAGAGTGTTATTATTAGTTAATAGAGTGTGCATGTCAGAAATTAGTATCTAATCGCTACCGCTAACGTCCACATTCTTAATAACGTATTACGTCAATATAGGGAATAACTCTGGATTTTAATAAAGGTAAATTATTTTATATTATATATAATGAAATTCCGCAAAGTTGCACCTGACACCCTTAATAATAATATTATTATTATTATTATTATTATTATTATTATTATTATTATTATTATGCTTTATTTAAAATGTTAGTGCTATGATCGTAAGGTCTCCTCCTTCACTCAACATACGAACAATAAAATCATGCAAATTTTCATTCACTTAATATATTTTTTTAAGATTTAAGCACAGAATAAACCATGCCCATTATGAATGTAGTATAATGTTAAAACTAACAAAATATTGAACAAAAAAATTAAGAAAGGCTCTTATAAAATTTGAGATTATCACGCAATATTGTAACTGGGGCGAGTAATTCCACAACTTGCCTTGTCCACTATAAGTTAATTTACAGAAAAAGCGAAAAACACTTAATGTTTATAATAGTGTTAGTCTGGCAACTTGATACTTTGACTAATAGTTGATACATTGATCTACAGGTAATCCTTCTAAAACAAATATATTTTGTTATAACGCTTTCTGTTTTGGATGAGACTCGTTTTGGAACAATAAATTGTTTCAGTTTAGAGTCACAAAGGGAGCAAACCATATAATATATTTGGACGTTTCTTGCCCTATGAATATTCCGACTTAAAAAAACAATATTTTGGTGGCATTAGGTTACATAACATTATTAGAAAAATCACAAAGAGAAATAAGTAGGAGAACAAAATTAAACGTAATATGTTTTATAAAATGAAAATAGGAAGTAACATTATGCGGTTGTTCTTAATAAATAAGTGAGTCTGTAGCATGTTACCTCACTCAACGTTTATGAGGTAAGATGCTACAGGTCACGTAATTTATTAACAATATTTTTTCATCTCACAATTTGAAAATACTATAACAAAATGTTAAAGAAAAAGTCATACAAAACACAAAATACAACAATTATTATACAATATTTCTAGCAAGAAAAGTAGACAAACTGGTTTACGTGATATACAAAATTATTAAGTTATTTACTAATCTACAATTTCCGTCACAACCGTTACATTCTTAATCTGAATTACTCTCTTAAATCTAATTCTTATTGTCACATATTTCATAACGAATTTTTTCTTTAAGAGAAATGTTGTCTTTCTCAGCTGATACTCTTTCGATTATGTTCTAATCAAATTCAAGCACCTCATCCCCCTCATAGCTTACCAGAAAAGGTTTTGCTACAAAATTCCTTAAACAGTCACTTTAGCGGGATTTAGGACTACTCCGTTTCTTCTCCTAGTTCTTTACCCAAGAATTTTGATCGCTTTTATATTGTATTCCTTTGCCTTTGGAAGCAGGAGTAATATTACCTGTCATCCCCAGAAACGAACACAATATTATATTACTGATTCAATTACTACTGTTATTCACATCACGTGAAACTTTTCAAATAACTCTGTGATACACCTTAATGGTAGACTGGGAAGAACCTCTGGAAAACATTTGACGTCAGATCACGTGTCACAAAGTCTGTACTTTATTGGTTGATTGTATTAGGCAAGTTCTACAACAACAAATGCAGTAGATAAGGCACAGCACTACATACTCTGATGGAGATTTATATCGGAAAAAAAATTACTTTTATCACAGTTGGTTATATAATGATAGAAGAGTTGCATGCATAACAAGGAATAACAACTCAATATTTGTAAAGAATGGACAAGGCAAGTTTTGGAATGACCCGCCTTCATTTATGTCCTAGATTAATTTTATATTTTTACCGCGCACACAAAGTACTTGCTATCCAAGTAGGATTTTTATCACGCAGGCCATCAAATAGATATTAATTTAGATTTAAGTAATGATAACGATCAGCAGTACGTGACATGAGTGGGAAGTAACTTCCACCAGTGTCTGTTATAGTTAAGCTTTTATTTTTATTATAACCAAATGTCGCTTCAAATGAACATACGTGGGCAGTATGCTAGTCATTACAATAATACATGTAGTAAATGTATTCTCGGATAATCGTGTAAAGCGAGATATCGCCACCAGAGATATGTTTCACGACTCCACGAATCCCATATTTGGGAGTTACCAGAATTCAAAATAATATATATTCATCATAATTAACAATACAGTGTTTGCTTCTGCATTCGAATGCTATTTTTAACGCATTGTTTATAATTTACATTATTTTGAAGATATATTTTACACATCGTCTGAAAATAATAAAAGTACGATAGTAATGCAGTCAATAGATTCTTTTCATGAGAGTATACATTATTATTGGAATAATATTAAAAAAACGTAACGTATGAATTGCGACAAAAATAATGTTTTCCTAATTAATTAGATAGTGATTACAATGTGCTGTGTTCCGTAATTTTTTTCTAATGATATTGATTCGATAGCCGATTATTGTTAGTTTTTGTTATGTATTCAAATCTGGCCTCCAAATTAATCAATCACATCATACATTTTCACAAATCACAGAAACGTAAGTAGAGAAATAAATACTGTTGTTCATTTATGTTTGTTAAATACTAATGTATAACAATTTAGGATTCAATTAAAACAATTAATTATTAATAAATCTATTAGTGAATTATATATTCTGATGTCAGCTTATTTTTACCATATGTGCTTTCGTCCAACTTGATAATTTCTATTTTTTTTATTTTCTGGAAAACGTTTAAGCATCCAGCAGTAATCAACTATCATATTCTCTCTTTATTTTCTATTGCATAAATTTACAATATTTCTTTTGAAATATTCCATTACAAATCTCAAGTTGTCGGGAAATTAATTGGTATGTGAACCCCTACGTCTTCTCCCGGTTCAACAATGGGTTTCTCTTCGGCTAATAGTGTTATCGTACTTAGTACTGGTACTGGCCAAATATCTTAGTCCTTTAAGATAATAATATATACAATTTAACACTCATTGCATTAAAACATGAAAGATATCCAAATTTGTTTGAGCAATTTATTTATAAATTAAATACTTATAGTTGCCTAAAATGATTTACAAGCACTTACAATCTATAATATATATTTTAAAAAAGCACGAATTCTTATCGTCTCTACATATTCCAAATTAACTTGGTTCATTTAGCTAGTAAATTTTAACTTTAGCCTAAAATGTAGACATTATGGAGAATCTCTTGGGTAATACGTATATATTTTTCTAATACCATAATGTGTAGACGGAAAACATTCTTTACTAACATCTATTCGGTATAATTTGACAGAGCTCTTCTTTATTGAACAAATGGGAAACATCTGACATATCTTCGAAGATGATGTAATCATCTTAAAACACGGGCTAGTATAGGACTTCTCACGTTAACATTAGAGATGTCGCCAACAGAATAGTCATTCGACATAACTTCCGAAAATATATAATTATAGTATTTTGTGATTTGCAAATATATATTTAGATCCATTGTTGATGTTTCATTGCAAATCTAATATACAAAAATCAATGTTTGTTTATTGGTTTGTTTGTTTGTTCGTACTTTATGTGCAGCCATACCGTTGATCTGATTGGGATGGGAGTTTTTGTAAAATGTTCAGGAGATTCCCGAGATGAACATAGAGTTATGAGACTCTACTCCTACACCATTGAAAATCATCCTTTGTAGTGAAAAACCTGATAAATAATATTTTTTGACTCTTAAATGGCTTACGCTGCCTAAAGCATAACAAATACACAAAATTAATTTACACTGAATCGAATATTTGAAAAAAACTCTACCAAAACGTCCGCGACAGTATATGTTTATCTTTTTTCACTGATGCCAAGAAGATCGGGATAAATAGATTCCCGGACAAACGTGCACTGGCGATTGTGATGGGGCTTTTTGCAAATCGTTCAGGATTTTCCCGGGAAGGTTGTAGGCTATAAGAGAGTTTTAATGCACAAGTCCTTCACCCTTTAAAATAATCCTTTGTAGTTTAAAAGTAAAATAAGTGTGGCTTTTTGTACGCTTAAATGGCTTACGCTGTCTAAAACATAATAAATACACCAAATTAATGTACACAGAATCGAATATCTCAAAAAAATACAAAAAAATCCCGCGCAAGCATATGTCTATCCTTTATCGATAACTCACAATAACCATTTTTATCTTTCATTTATGCCAGCAGAACAGCAGCACGGATAACAGGAAATATCTAATTATATATTTTAGCTCATTTATGCCAAATACGCCTAGATACGTGGATTCCCGGAGAATGTCGGGTAATCAACACGGGGTATCTAAGAATAATGATATAAATTTATAATTATTTTTGCTTTTACTTCTTCAACTAAACGTAAAAAACACATTATCATTTATTTAGGCGTAATAGCGCACGCCGGGTATTAGCTAGTATTTAATAAAATAATGCATAATCCATTACGATCCACTTGTAGCTAAAATTTGCTTATAGTTCGATAGTAACTCACTTTTTAATAACAAAGACGTTGAGCAGTTCTCAGTGTCAGGTTATACATGTGCGTATCATGTTCAGAGCAACTGGACGAAGAGTATACTCCGACCGTTCGGAATGGTATTGGAATATCAGAATCATGAGACACTGGTATATTGACAGTAGGGAAAATTCGATAAATAGTGTATTATATTTTTTTACCATAATCGTTAACATTAGCGGCGCAGAGTAGCATTAATCGTCATGATTTCTGCATTCTCTGCACATCTGCACATGTTAGGTACTCCATATTTTTATTTCAATTCTCTTACAGATTTAATCCCTCTATACACGTAGTACATAAATTATGTAGACTCCAGTCTTTGTTGTTATCTCCTAGTTATACCTAAATATACTAAATATCACTACAAACTTCATGTATGTTACAGAACAATACTGGATTATTAATACTCCTAAAATGTGACATTAAATTCAAGCACTATAACAATTAAATCTATAGCAGTTTGATAAAATGTGTTGATATTCTTTGGAGAGAACGGCAACATCGCCAACATAGAGGACTGGAAATGTTGAAGAACAAGTTTTCAGTCTATGTTACGGGACACTGAACCAAAAAATAATATATTTCATCATTTTAAGGACAATTATATATTTTCTTAAAAGTAAAAAAAATATATATATTTAATATACAAGTATGAAGCATGGAATCTCGTAAATATCTACCCATTGTTATATCTCTTGTCGGATAAGCTAAGTAAAAAAAAAGAAATATTTGAGTGTTAAGAAGCTGACTTATTTATCAAAAATTTCAAACCTTGTTGATCTAGATAAACTTCGTCTTCTTCCTCTTCTCCTACTCCTTCCTCTTCCTCCTCCTCTACTTTATAAACATTTTTGCATATACAATATCCTCCCAGAAATTTTCGTTCCTGATATTTTGTCTATTCTATTCCTCTTGCATGTAAATTCTACGTACCTGCACTATCTATCCCAGACTTTACCTCAACAATCATCTCTTTCTATTTTCATTAATCTCATTTCCCAATAATGTAATGTTATTCACTTATACTTATCAGAACAAATGTAGCCTCTATAATTCAATATATTCCTGCAATGGCCTGATACCAGGCTTTACTATAATTGTTATGTTTCTAAATGTATATTCGTTTGGTCTTTCTCATATGATTTTCAAAATTATCATGTAAATTGATAGCATCTTACTCTTCTTCTATCTTTGTTTATGCCATAAACTAATTCAGCTGTGTAACTTAATATAGGCATGAATTAAATTTAATATACTATATTTTTATTCATATTTAACTTTACGGCTCCACAGATTGCATTTAATTGAATTACATATTCTTCAACTTAGATTATTCGTGTAATTTAATTTTTTACCATTCTTTCGAATCACATTTATTTTCTTAATACCAAAACTCTTAGATATATTTTATTATGTGACTATCGATTCTAATATCTTTACAAAACGAGGATCGATGTGTTAACAGTAACGTAACGAAACATCTTATCGCTCAGCAAATAATTTATAACAAAAAACGGTAAGAAACTAATTCCCAACCAATCTTCAGATCCGAATTCAAGGAAAACAATGGAAAAACACTACCTACACTACACCATATGCCCTCGAAAGGAAGCTGTAGCATATTTTCAACTGAACACAGGACATGATTGTCCTGCAGCTCATCTTCACCTAATTGGAATTTACAGAAGTCCTCATTGCCCTCTGTGCTCCACGAACACCAACATGGACAGAAACTACCTGCTACTGAGTCAAGCACCTCGCTTTGCTATGCTGAAGAACAGATACTGGGAAACAAGAGCCAAACTTTCTGTTTTGCTATTATGTTTTATTGTTTTAATGTATTGTTAAGTTATTTGTTTACTCATAATTATGGACAAAGACTTCTGTCAATTCCCCTGCATTTATATAAATAAGTAAATATATTTCATACCTGAAACATTTATACTAATTTCTATTGGTACACGTTTTTGAAAATATGGATCCAATCCTGAAAAATATACATAACCTAGTTACCTAGTTAGTAAAACATTAAAACTTCAAGAAGTAGTAAGTTCATGTTTAAGTAAAAAAATAAAATTTCGAATTCAGAAACACTTTATCTGATGGGCAACACACAATGTACATTTTCTTAATCAGCATACCAAAGTTGAAACGAAACGCCATTTGCGTTGAATTCATAAAAAACCCACGCTGCACGGTGCTGCATCATGAATTCTTTCTTGCGATGTATTTATCCTCGTTCACTTCTTCATTATATGAAGTACAGGGTGTCCCGTTCAAACCTCTCACATTTTAATTAATCATAACTAACAAAGTATACGGAATTATGAAATGAGGCTGGTATTAAACGAAACAGAAACTCAAAGAATTTTCATTGCCACTCACCTTTATATGTACATCATTAGTAGCACGAACAGTATCAAGTTTTTATTCGATTTCGTGCCAAGTTCTGTCCAACATGTCCATTGGTACTGTTGCAATTGTGTCAAGGATACGGGTTCGTAAATTATGAAGGTCCTGTACTGGAGTCGCAAACATACGGTCTTTTACATACCCCCAGAGGAAGAAGTCCAGTGGAGTGATGTCTGGCGAACGTGGATTTATATCATTATTGTCCAACATGCGACAGATAAATTAACTGCAATAATGAAAACAAGAATTCTTCGAGTTTTTCTTTCTTTTAATACCAACCTCACTTCATAATTCGGTATATTTTGAGAGTTATGAGTAATTAAAATACGGGGGTTTGAATGGGACACGGTGTATTATTTATCATTTCAATCTAAAACTATCCTATTGATTGTTAACTAGCTAGAACTGTAGTTTACATGACATCACAGGATATGTAATGGGGAAGATCCTAAATACACAATAGCGGAAACGAGGTTAACATTAAGTAATGTAATTAATCAGAAACAGTGCGCCAAGATCCTACCTTCTTATAACATTGAGTGTGAAAGTTTTGAGTGACTGTCTCAACATTCCTTTGCTCGGGCCCATAGAAGGCAAAGATTAATCCACCTTTCCTTTGTAAATTACTTAACGTATGGTACTAAATCCTAAACAGAATTATAATCGTGGAAGCTAGAAGGAAAAAGGTGGATTCAGTTGGCTTGAGAAAGCTTCTAGAATATATATATCAATACGAAACAGTCAATGTCATGACTAGCTACACAATCAGTAAACATACGTTAACTAAAATGTAACTTTTAATGAAAATCATGTGTCAGATAATACAAATAATTTAACAAAAAATCCATCTTCTTGGCCGTTACATAATATGAAAGAAAACATATGAATGAAATAACATAAATTAACAAACTCGGTCATCAATAATTCGAAAAAACAATAATAGCAATAATAATATTCAAGAATATTTACACACACTGAATCCAGTCCAGCCGAAAGCTATGGTCCACAGACCGGATGCCCTACCCTGGCTTACGGGACTGTTGAAACTGAACAGCTCACTCAAGCTACAGTCGACCTAACCACGACGATACTTAAGATGATGATGACCTTGATATTAACTTGCACAGCTTATTTGAGTCTTTCGATAACAAGGGGAAGTTGCGCAGTCACACGCAGCGCAGAATGAATTGAGATGGAGATACGTGGGAGAGAGGACGACGAAGACAGTAATTTGGCACTGTTCTATAACATTACTATAAAGGGAAGACACGATGTCGTAGTTGTTACGTAATTGTTACGTACGAAAAAAGTAGAAAAAAGTGAAGAAATTGAAAATTAATTAAACATAAATACAAGTAATAAAAATGTGTGATAAATTTGAAAATAATTGAAAAATAATGACAAATAATATGTGAACAGTCATAAAAAATACAAAGCACACGTTTTAAAAAATCACAAGAATTTACAGTATTCATCCATTTTCATCCAAGCAGCATAATCTGAAGGAGACATAGTTATACTTTATAGCCGATACTTAACCCTGAACTTCACAATATATATTTTCAGATACATTCATTTCATTTATTTATTTTGTTTACAAAACAATAAAAAACAAATTATTATAAGTTACTCAAGTTCGTGTAAAATTAGGTAATAATATAGCATATAGTATTAACTTAGAGTTCTACATTATTTTGTTTTCTTTGCGGTCCGAAACATTTGAATAACTGGCACGATAAATTATTTTTCGCCAATTTAAGGGTTAAATATACTGCATAATAACAAAGACATGGGAGTTTTTTGGACTCCCATCACGCCTTTATAAAATCAAGGCGAACCGCGGATTGTTTTATGCCGTTGCATTCCCATCCGAAAAGTATAGAAAGGCGCATATATATGTGCGCACAAATGACGTAAGTGAAGAAAGCAAAGATATAGGAAATTTAATGAAAGAACAAAACACATAGCACAGAGCTCACTACTGAGTAGAAAAAAATTGGGAGTTTGGATAATTATATATTACACACATACACAGTTCACTTCTACTGAAAGGAAGGATTTAAGGTGATAACAGTCTAATCACAAGGTAAACTTGATTTTCAAAAGGAGTTGTGTAATCGATTTTTAAATTGTAAATTAATATACCATGTTTACGTTTAACGTTCTCTCCGTAGAATAAACAATATATATTGCCATGAATTTACTATTATGAACATTCCGTTTTGAAAACAAAACATTCCATTACGTATTCTGGCCATTTCTTGTGCCGTTTTCAGTCCATAGTAGAAGTTGAATACAGTGTACTTAAATTATTTATGTTCAGTAACAGCTTGTGGCGCAAAGTGTATTGTTCATTTCAAATCCCCAGTGGTTGATTCTGAACGTTACTATCGTATTTGTTTGTTACAATAAAATGTTCCAACACTAGATATGCGATTTAACAAGGAATACGAAATAGCATAAATGAATACATTACGTCTAATTATTAGAATATTCGGATGGACCTAGCTCACTAAAATATAAATTAAGTCAAATCCAACTAACTAACTAACTGTCACTATCGAAATGGAAGGTTCATGGACATAAGCTCTGCAAATATCTCTATCCTGAGTAATTCCTTTCCTATTATTCCTCTTATAATTTATCTGCATCAAAGCATGGCTAATCTTAATCTCGCACCCAATTCCTGACATATCTATCGGTCGCTTTCCCCTCTGCTTTTCCTACAAAAACTTTTCATGTCCATCTTACGTTCCGCATTCGTACCACATGTCCTGCCTTTCACAGTCTACGAGACAAACTGTTCTTATCACATCTCATTTCTCATTAAGATCATGAAACCAAATGTTATTTTCAATTCGTCTGTCTCTTCGTCTCAGTTCGTTCTAAGAACTTTATTCTGAAATTGTAGAATGTAGGCTTTCACGGCTGGCAGTCAAGATCCCGGGCTATAAGAGACCATATTATCCACCCATATAAAGAACTTCAACAATAACCGTTTGATATATTTTTAATTTAACGTATATTGTGAAAAGTTGGGATAGTAACACTTTCTGTAATGCATAATAACATGCATTTCCAGAATTGGGTCCTTGTTTAATGATTTACTGTACATCGGTTTTTTTGCACTATAGTTCCTAGATATTGAATCCAACTACTTCCTGTAATGTTTCCAGTTATCTCATTAAATTTCCATTTGCAATATGTAACATAATTATATATGGCCAACATCACCATCCTTCACCGGTGTGGAAAGCAACGGGAAGCTAACACACCTACAATTCACTAGTAAAGCTGCAAGCATAGCATGAAAATGCTATAATTGCAGTAAGGACCTGCCTTCGGGCAGAATAACTGTGGATGGATATTTACTTAGGGGGCACTTATTTTCAACCCCTTTAAGTATGTTTATAATAATAATAATAATAATAATAATAATAGCTTTATTTTACCTGGCAGAGTTAAGGCCTTAAGGCCTTGTCTACCACTCAACCAGGTTTAAAAAAATACAAACAAAAAATAGTCTTAAATCTAAATTACAATATATATATATATATATAAACGATTACAAGTTATGAATACAATACAATTAATATTTATAATGTATTTTGATTTACTCTAAATTTAACGAATTAAATATATAATATGTACAATATATATAAAAAACAGGAAAAGATTAATGACATAGTACAAAATTAAATAAATAGAGAAAAATTAATTATTAGACAACAGGTAACTGTATAAGCGTGACTTAAAGGTACCAAGTGTGTGGCAACCCCTGATATCTTGGGGAAGGAGATTCCAGGAGCGGGCAGAGGCTACTGTGAAGGAAGTAGAATAGGAGGAAGTGCTATGAAGAGGAATTGTTAGCAGACTGCTATCTTGTGATCTAGTGTCAATATTGTGGTAAGAGGATAACTTCTCAAATCTAGACGCCAGGTAAGTGGCCCACATCATCCGGGCTTTACACTTTCACGAGTAAGTGGGAAAATATGTTTAAACTATTGATCACATACACATTTTTGACAATACAAGGACATGCAGTGCTCCCCGAATGAGGGATGAGCTTCAAGACAAGATGGACAAAACACACCATTCACCCAGGTAGGCTACATATATAAACAAGACGAATTTGATACGGTAATTGGAATGGCCAAAGGATGTTTGAAATCTATAGCGGAAAAATGTTGCAACAAGATTTTCTATTTTTTGCGAAAAGGTATCGAAAATTCGTAATATGCTAATTACAAAGAAAAAAGTCCGTCGATAATCAAAGGCAAGAGCCTGAAAAGGGGTTCGTCTTGCTGATGAGAACCAGAAGTCCAATAACAACAGGTGGACGATAGGATGACAAACTGGGAAAGGATATCAATATCCATTTTGTGCTTCAAGCTGATGATCATTGGAGACCAAGTCTTTCACCGCCCAAAAACAGAATTGTCTCACACTTAAGCTTAACGTAGAACACACAAAGATTGCCCAAACTTATAACAATAAATTAATTTGTCTATTCTTTGTTGTTCACTCTCTGTTTCGCCTTCAATTTGGCTCTTCAGCTAAGGAGTTTGAGACTGACAACAAGGTTAGTGCTACACTACGACAAATATTCAATTTATTCAATAATTTGTCGACGTTTCAATCTCCTTGTGTGAGATCGTTCAAGGACATTTGACATTTCCAGTTTTCATTTTGTATAAACAACCATCAAAATGGATAACCAGATATGTCAAATGTTTTGTAAATGATCTTTCCCAAGGAATTTAAATGTCTTATTCAATAAACTGAACATTGAGTGAGATAACGAATTAATTACTGTTATTATTAGTAATATATATATTATTTGCACAGATAATTCAAAATGTCAAAAACAATATAATATAATATAAATTAAAGGATACACCTTGTGTTTGTGCGTTTTTACCAGTTCCTTCATTTGTTTTCTATTTTTATTAATTTTTCGTTTATTTTATAACTTTATAAGCTCAATTTATATTGTTTCAGCTCATTTGTTTTCATGTTATAATCATTAGCCCATTAGAAGTAGCTATAATTAATTACCATTATTTTTCTTTTACACGCTTTATATTAGCTTGACCTGTATCTATCTATCTATCTATCTATCTATCTATCTATCTATCTATCTATGTACTGAATCTTTCATAGCGTTTTTCACCCACTTAAAATAATTGGATCGACTTGAAATGTTGTATACTTGTAAAGGACCCGTGACAATACAATAATTTCATATTTATTTTCTAAAATCCTGGCCAGAATCATCAGAAAATCAAAAAAAGTGTTTTTGTATTTATGTAACGGAATTTTTGAACCCGATTTTCACCCACTTAGAGACATTGGACCGACTTGAAACTTTGTATACTTGTAAAGAACCCGTGACAATACAATAATTTCATATTGTTTTTCTAAAATCGTGGCCAAATCATCATAAAATCAAAAAAGTGTTTTGTATCTATGTAACGGAATCTTTGAAACACGATTTTCACCCACTTAGAAGCATTGGATCGACTTTGCAACTTTGTATACTTGTAAAGGACCCGTGACACTATAATAATTTCATATTTTATTTCTAAATTTCTGGCCAGAATCATCAGAAATCAAAAACATTAAAACGTGTATAATAGGTTACGACTTGTCGACTTTTTAGTCAATCGTTGTCAGAGCTCAGTTGGTGTAGCGGTGAACTAGTGGTATATAGTTTCAGTAATCCATAGGTCTCTGTTAGAGTCCGGCTGGGGAGGATTTTTTTTTAGAAGAGTAATAATTTTAGCTCATACTACAATAGTATGGAATTTAAATATATTACATTCTTATTTTATTCTGTAAAATATTAAAAACTAAAAATAAAAAATAAATAATAGTTTTAAAAAACTAAAACAGCACGCTTTATTAGGAAATCGAACTCAAAATGAAAATAATTTTAATTTCCAACACGCTTGGGATAAATTTAAAGTGGTCAACAAAAAAAATCTTCTCCAATACATATAGAATTTAACTAGAATTATCAACAAAAAAAGAAAATAATTTTTACCACAAAAGCGTGGGGTGCCTTTTATGATTTTTACATGTTCTTCTTAGAGACTTTACTTTTACCAATATCTGTTTATTATCAAATATATTAATTGATATAGAGCACCCCACGCTTTTGATGGTAAAATTATTTTCTTTTTGTTGATAATTCTATGTTTATTCTATATGTGTTGGAGAAGATTTTTTTGTTGACCACTTTAAATTTATCCCAAGCGTGTTGGAAATTAAAATTATTTTTCATTTTTGAGTTCGATTTTCTAATAAAGCGTGCTGTTTTAGTTTTTTTAAAACTATTATTTATTACATTTCAGAAACACTTCAAAAACATACAATTATCTGATTAGACCAATACTAGAATACTGATTTCAAATGTACAACACAGCATCAAAAATTAACCAACAGAAACTTCGATAACTACTCTCAAACTCAGCCGCAATTAATAACAGCCCTACGCAATAGCAACTGAATTAACACTTTATGAAGCAGGCATGCCAACTTTAAGAATGAGATGAGAAGAAAAGAGAGAAAAATATATTAATAAACTTTGATGCCTTAGATATATTTCCAATGTTTCACTAAATGGAAATATAAACAAATATTTAAAAAATTAAACCTTTTGATTTAATTTACAAGAAAAAACAATATTCACAGATGACGTTACTGACACATACCATACTAATCCTATTTTACCACATACAGGATTACTAAAAGTATATATTCATCCAAGTTTGCAAATACCTCTTAACAAAAATTAGCACCCTGATTATCACAAACACGTATTCTAGTAACTGTAAGCTTACTACCTAAAATGTTATAAAATATTCACAGACGGTAGTAATGACGGGTTTAGGCATGAAAGTTCGGAGGTTTAATGGAAAATTGAGAAATCCTAACTACAGCTCAATATTTAGGAGCTGATAGCAATGACAGTGCTTTAAAATCCATTACAAAGAACACAGACTCAACATACATCGGGATTCTTACAGATAGAAAAAGCTCCATACAACATCTTCAGAGCTTCCGGGAAGTTCATGTTGCAACAGGAATATTGATAGCTTGATTTAGCATGTTGCTTCATTTGAGAAGAGACGTTGTGTTTCTGTACGTTGTTACGATATAACGGTCTTCTATACAGGGTTGCCAAGGATCCGTTTGCGAATTGACTTCTCACTTCGAGCATTTATAATATTGTGTGGACAGTTTGAAAAAAATTGTATTTTTGGTTCCAGATGTTCTAGAAATTTGAAGAAATGTATGGAATAATTATAATATTTATAGACGAAGAATTATCTTCTTTATGTTCTAATAAAGTTTTCGAACCTGCTGGGGACTTTACTGGAGCTTTTATAACATGTAACTCGGCTGTTTTTTTCAGTGTGTATTTTTCATAGATGTTTCTCGTTTGGCAGTTGTTCATACCAGAAGAAATAAATTGATAAGACTTTTCAAATATAATATATATATATACAAAATATCACTATCTATAGGACATTACATTGTTTTTATGTTACACGCAAATAATGTGTTGCTTCTGAATTGATAATGATTTGCTACATTTATTTTGAGTGTAATACTTGGGAATATTCAGTGTTGGAAATTTAACGAATTCATTTGTATGGTATTAAGACTAAAACACTCTGATACATTTATTTAATTATAACTATATTTGAGTAATATAACTTATATATTGCTAAGTAACAGAAAGACCTCGGAGTTAAAGAACCAGAAGAAAAATATATATTGGGATAAGTACATTAATGCATGAGAATTATGCAAGGTACTCTGTATGGACGCTAGAAGAACGTTATTGGTGCTTCCCTCGATTTAAATTATATCGTAACTGTTTCTATGACATGGCTTAGTGTTATCTAGATATATCAAAATAAATTTATAATATAATAGTTTGTTTTCTTTATCAGTACTTTTAAATTATTTTCCAATGTGTAATAAATTTAAAACTGCGCCAAAGACGCATTTTAACTCTTAATTAATTTTTTGTTCTCTGAATAGCCTTATTCTCTTTGCAGGCACTAGAAAGCAATAGGTCCGCATTGATGACGTGTAGAATATTGCCTCGGACGAGGTTAAGAGTCCAAAGTTTCCCGTGGAAGCCAGGGATTATGTTTTTATTAAGTTATCTACGATTGTGAATTTAGCAGTTCAATGATTGCAGAATGTATTGTGAGGATTGGGAAATTTATATTTTGAAATGCATAATTTGAGCACAGTGTGATGTTCTTTAGAGTGCTTTATACAGTATGTAAAATGAAAAGAACTAGACCTTAATATCATGAGAGAAGAGACTTCATTAAATATAAAGGGCACAAGTGTTCTACAATTTAGGCCGATTTCTGGACCGGCGATATACGATATAAAAACAGTTAAAGGTTCAAAATTGTCTCATATTTTGAAATTATATTATACACTTTTTGTTTTGATTTCATGGAACGCACAGTCTTCGTCACTCTTAAGATAGCATATTATGGTGCCACACAGCTGCCAAATCTTTTATTTGCGAATGGGGGTGCTCTCTTAAAAAGTATGAGCTTGTCTTCTCACACAAAAATATCGGTGTTAATGATTCACGATTACTGTAGCATTATCCTAGACTTAGAATTTAACATCTATATAAGTAATATTTCAACAGTAACACGTATTTATACTGGTTATCTGGATGCTGTATACAAAGAAATATATATTCAGCCAGAATTAATTAAATATGGTACAAGGAAATTATTTGAATTATTGAAGGAGCCGTTTTGAGAGATGCCTAAACGGAGTAGATGTACCAGTAAAATGGAAAATTGGGTTGATATCAGTCATTCATAAGAAGGGAAGAAAGGATGAGTACAATAATTATAGAGGAATCACCGCAATGAATGTGTATAGCCGTATATGTGGAAAAAAAAATCAAAATACTATTTGGAAGGAAAAATTAAACATAAGGAGAATGAAGTACAAGCAGGCTTTAGGTCTGAGAGATCTACAATCGATCATATATTTTGGAAAAAAATTGATTGAAAAGACGAATAATAACAACCAACAAGTTCATTTCACATTTGTGGATTTAGAAAAGGCATGTAATACTGTACCTTTTCAAAAGTTGTGGGAAGCATTAGAAAATATGGCCATAAATGTTAAATTATTAATGCAATAAAAATTTGTATAAAAATGCAGTATGTAAAATTAAAATTGGAAAATATATATATCAGAAGAAATTAAAGTAACAAAAGGCCTTCGTCAAGGTTGTCGCATATCACCAACGTTATAAAGCACTGTCAAACCCGAGCCAAAAATGTACAGGAATGGGAGTACCAATTGGAGATGGATCAACAGATACAATATATACACTGTTATTTGTGGATGACCAGATAATAATTGCTCAAGAATATGAAGACATGGAGTTTATGTTCAGAAAATTATTGGACGAATACGATAACTTGGGTTCGAAAATAAATTTAGAAAAAAACATTTTATATTGGAAGTGGAAGATTTGATATTAGAAGATGAAAAGGGGTATACTAGAGAATGTGAAGAATTTGAGTATCTGGGAGTAAAATTAGATAAAGAGGATAAACAAGAAAGTGATATTAATAAAAGAATACATAAAGGTAGAGCAATAACAGCAATGATGAATGGAGTTTTTATGGAACAAACATATAACCAGGAAAAATAGTTACAAATATAATATCAATAGTGAGAAGTACTGTTACATATGGAGCTGAAGTTTGGAAATTCAAGAAAAACGTAGAACAAAAACTTATGTCGATGGAAATGGATATCTTGAGGAGAGCAGCAAGATGTTCTAAATTACACAAAATAAGAAATACTGTCATAAGAGAAAAAAGTAATATTGGTTATTCAATAGTAGATTATATACAGTATAAGCAATTAAATTGGTATGGGCACGTACGGCGATGCAAGAAGAAATATTACCTAGGAAAACATTGGAAAGGTGTCCACCTGGAAAAAGGAGGAGAGGAAGACCTCGAAACTCGTGGATGCAGGATATAAGAACTGGAATGAGAGCAAGGGGACTGGAGGACATGGAATGGATGGAGAGAGACGAGTGGAGAAGAACACTGAAGTAAATTGCAGTCTTGCTCTCCAATGTTTTGATTCCTTAGAATCTCCATTTTTGACAGCGATGCAGTTGTTCAGATCTGCTTCGTCTATTTCCTCTACTTGATGATTGCATAAAATTCATCTGTGAAAGCAGAACATTGATACTGTGAAGGTGTTTTGCCAGAGAGTTTTGGCTTGTTGTCATTTTAAAATGTACTACTTATGTTTTCCTTGGTATGTCTGCTATATCCGTATTGTTTGTTGAGCATTCCTACTTGTTTTCAGACTATTGTTTGAAGTCTGTTGTCACTCATAATTTTAGATTTCAACTTTATGTGGTGTTTCACTATCGAGTACGGTATTGGTTTATATCTAGGCATTTGTTCAATACGATATATATTTTTGGGAGGAAATCAGCTGCTTCATTGCCAGAAATAATTGCTGAGTGGGAGGGTTGCCATTGAAAGTCAACTTCTTTACCATGGTTTCGTAGTTCAGAATTAATATGGTAGCATTCTTTGCAATCAAAACGTTTTGGCCAACTGAGTTGCCTGGATAGCTGCTTTGGAATCACAGATAAGAAGTAATCTGCTAAACAATTTTTCAGTGTTAATAGGTTTTCAAGACAGATTTTTATAGACATCAAAATGTGTTGTTACTTTTCCAGGATGGCAGTAAAACAAAACAATAAAATAATGTTTTCCTCCTCCGGTACCAGTTTCAGCAATTGTGAGTGAGCCCTCAGTATAGACATGACTCCTGTAGGATATTTGGTGTAGATAGTTTCTGAAGTTATTGATTTCAAGTAGGCCTAGTTGGTATATTCAGATTTTTATTGTGAAGTTTGCGTTAATACCTTAAGGACACGGTATAGCCTCAAACTCTAGGGAATTTGTTATCGGTAAATGTTTTTCTCTATTTATCGGAATTTCAAATGATTTCTCCATTTCTTTTATTTGTGAAGGAAAGTGACTTGGTTATGCAGTCTTCTTTCTAACACTTGTTTCTTTCTCCATGTGTCGTCTGAATAACTAATTTTTAATAATGCAGAATTCATTTTTCTTGAAATGTTTGAGTAATGGGACGGTTCTGAGTAATAGCCCTAATAGATTCCAGTGGGGTGGATTTGACGACTATTGTTAGTTTCCTTGTAACATATTTTTTATTATTTACAGTATTTTATTATTCTTGGTGATATGATAAGGATGTATCCGCAGTATTGCAGTACTGGTTCTATATATGTTATGCTGTATTTTAGGGGTTTTGTAGAACAATCCTGTTTAGTAGGATGCTCATTTATTTCGGTACCTTTTTAATGACTTTTCTACATGACTATTTACAGTTTATATATTTTATATGAATGTACAGACCATTTTTTACCTCCTCTACCATTTAATTTTGTAGTAGAGCATGTCATTAAATCTTTAGAGAATGAGGAAGGCTTACAACTCAATGGTATTAATAAGCTCTAAGTTTATGCTGATGATGTAGTACTATTGGCCGGTAGCGAGGAGATACTAAAGGACAACACGGACACACTATTGAGTAACACTAAGAAATTGGGACTGGAAGTAAACATTAATAAAACTAAATGTATTGTCACACGTAGTATAATGGAAATGGACAGCTGGTGACAGATAAGGGAAATTGTGAGGACGGGGCTGAATTCAAATGCGTAGGAGCAATGGTCACAAATAGGAATGAGATGCGCAAACAATTAAACATAGGCTCAAGTCCGGAAATGCGTGCTATTATGCATTGCAGAGACTCTTGATGTTCCCACTCCTTCCAAAAATCGTTAAACTGAAAATATATAAAGCTATTATTCTACCAGTTATATTATATGGATGCGAAACTTGGACTCTTACTTTAAGGGAGGAAAGGAGATTAGAAGTATTTGAGAATAAAGTACTTAGGAACATTTTTGGACCCAAGATAGATGAACAAAGAGGTGAATAGAGAAGACTTCATAACAATGAACTACATGGTCTTTATAAGAAGCCAGATATAATAAGAACAGTTAAGGCTCGTAGACTGCGATGTGCAGGACATATTGCACGTATGGGGAATGAACGACTTGTATGGAAGGTTCTTGTAGGAAAGCCAGAGGGATAACGCCCAGTTGGTAGACCTAGAATGAGGTGGGAGAATAACATGAACTATGATTTGAGGGGAGTATATTATACAGGGAATGATTGGAAAGGATTGGCTCAGGATATGGATGTATGGAGGGCTTATATCCGCGCGACCATGAACCTACGGTTTCGATAGTGCCAGTGAGTAAGTAAGTACAATACAACACAATACAAAGTAGGACTTTATTAGACAGAAAGTAAGATATTTGCAATATTATTTACAAATATGGGTCGCACGGACAGTAAGCCATACGTGCTGTTGACAGTCCGTTACAATAAAGTAATAATTGGTACAAGTGTAATGAAAAATAAACAACAAAAAAAGCAATAACATTGCAGATACATAAATACAACACAATAATATTACAATTAAATAATAACACAATAGCATTATACACTAAAAAACATTAACATTACAATTACATAAAGAAAACACAATAATGTTACAATTAAATAATATCACAATAGCATTATACACTAATTAATTTATATATAATTAAGAATTAATGGTATTGCATTTTGATAACATATTTATTCATGAATGAGTGTTGTCCTTATTTTCCGCAGTAAGTAAGTAAGTACAATACATTTTTAGGAATTTTAAATATAAAATACGTTCTTGTAATAAAATATTCTTCAGTTTTGACTTACGTGATTTTAAAACATTGTGTTTCAGAATCTGTTGGACTCGTACGAGAAGAAAGGAGTTACGATAGTCATAGAAACACAAAACATCGGACGGCGGAAACGGGAAACCTAGTTCATAACGCTGTTACCTCGTCCATCTTCACGACGGAAAACTCCACAGTAATCACAGCACAAACCGCTAGCACCACTACATTGCCCTGTGGAGTGAGAAAATTCGGCAACGGCGTCGTAAGTAAAATTATTACCTATACCATTAATGCAAAATATGTCACATTCCTGAATGTTATTTTTTTTTTTGGATGTATCCATATGCTGATTGTAGCGGATATCTAGAACTTGATTTGATGCTAGAAGGTAACATATTTTACTTAAATAATCTTTAAAATATTTGTAAAATGGTTGGAATCGTTGTTATAACACAACACAGGTTTTGTTAATATGCAAGCATAAGAATTGCTCACTTCATATCCAGAGATCTGTGTAAAGAAAATGCACTGGTATTATATGGCTGAGTAAAATACATTTTTATATTTCATAATTCCTGCATCGGAATCTACATTACTAATTTTTTTTTCTTAGCTTTTTTCATCAGTAACTTTTACCTCATGGATATTCAAAATCACAGCAATCATCTAATTCACTAATTAATGGATTGGCGAGACTCCTTCTACTTAATAGCAGGTTCACATTTTAAACCGGTATCAGGTTTCTATGTATAAATATTTTTACACAGAGCTGTCTATGACATTCTCTAAGGCAGTTCGCTGGAAGCTGGCCATGGGGAGCTCTCGTCATTCCGGAGAACGGATTCTGCTAGAGTCAGCTATTAATATTATTGTATTTATATAGTTCATTAAACTTGAAACTAGGGAAAGAGAGAGAAGGCAGGGACAAAGAGAGGGAGAAAGACTTACTAGAACTTGCGACTGCTGCGGACACTATTTACCGGGTACGATAAGCGTTTACCGCTGAGTCCCGTAGAGAATTTCATAGACAGCTGTGTATTATAGGCTTATTTTTCCTGGTAAATTAGAACATAGCTTTTGTCCAAGTAATTCATATAAAAACCTTGTTTCAATATCCTCTGGGGAATCCATGCAAATATTTTAGCTATAGACCTAATAAATAAACAAATAATTATATATATATATATATATACCCAACCCGTTGATTCATACGTTGTTTTACTGCCCGTGCGACCCATATTTGTAAATAATATTGTAAATATCTTACTTTTTGTCAAAGTCCTACTACTACTACTTTATAATTATTCTCTGGATCTAGCCAAGATAATTTTAAAGATAGTTTTTATTATTATAATTGAGCGATTCCATGAAAATGTCATACCAAGGTGAAAATTTTGAACCTGACGCAGGAATAATTTTGTTGATGTAATATATATCTGTAAATATCAAATTTTATAATTCTATAAGAAAATGTTTCAAATATGCGATATTTTAATCTAATAATAGCGGTAGAACTTGTCATATTCCACCTGAAAAAATATGCAAAATTGTACCAATTACTTGTTTAATGATTTGGTCGTACGAATTCGTTTTTATTTCACAAAATATTTTTTTAACCATGCTTTGGTCCTCCTTGGTCGTAAATGAAACAATATTAATTGCATTATAATATTCTATATACCTTAAATGTGTCATATAGTTGTTAACTGTAAGTTATGGTCAATCAGTCACAGAAAACGGATAAAAACTACTGTACACAATATAATAATTGATGGATTAAAATTTCCTCTTGGATTGTACGTTATCGGTACACAAATAACAAAAAGTATTGATGACATTTTTTTGTAAAGTCATTATTTTTCCCGCTGGAGTCCCGTGACTAACTGACTTTTTGTCCCCTCATTTATATTGCTAATACGCATGACGCAGTCAGTTGTTTGCTGGACTCCGCTGTGTATAAACATAAACATGGTTTAGGAAATCTGGTAGACTTTTCGGCTCAGCTATTTCATAAAATAATTATTGGCCCTTCTTATGTGACAATTTGAACTAAAAGGCAGTCAGCGGAAGGATGTAAATGTAGAGTAATTCCATGAAAATGTCATACCGATGTGAAAATTTTGAAATTGGCGCAGGAGTAATTTTTCGATGAGATATGCTTTTTTACAGATGCAAGTTTCTGATTCTAGACGTTAATGTTTGAAATACGGATTATTTTGATTTTGAAATTAATAGTAGAACATATTCCGAAACCTGAAAACATATGCAAAATAAAAAGAAATTTTGTTTTACCATTTCACTGTATAAATTTGTTTTGTTTCACTGACTCTTTTGTTATACCATATTTCGGTCCTTCCTGATCATAAATGGAATACTAATAATTGTATTATAATATTGTAGATACTTAAAATCTTCCCTATAATTATTAAGGGTAAGCTACAGTCAGTCACATAAAACATATAAAAATTATTGTATACAATACGATAACCGATAGATTGAAATTTCCTCTGGGATTCTAAGTTATCGGTGCATAACTAACAAAAAAGTATTAACGACAGTGTCTTGTAAAGTAATTAAGTTTCCCGCTAGAATCCCGTGACTGATTTTTTTATTTATATTGCTACTACGCATGGTGCACTCAATTGCTTTGTTACACAGATTTTTAGAAAAGCGATTTCTATATCTTACAGCTATTCTGGCAACTCATGGAGTTCACCACGTGATGGAGGTGAAGCCGTATGTTATAGAATATGCACAAATTTCAAATGAAAAATTTGTGCGAAAAATGCACAAGTTTCGCGTGTGAAAGAAAATTATATTTTTATGAATGGCATTTAAATAATTCCTCGTTATGCGATTCTCCAATATGCATGTTATTGTGCTGAAAAATTCACAAGTATCGTATGTGAAAGAAAATTATAATTTTATTAGTGACATTTAAATAATTCCTCATTCTGCGATTTTTCAATATATCACTAGAGTATTGTGTACTGTAATTAAAAACAAGCGTGCAGATCTTAAATGTTAAATGTGTGTTTGGGAATCCTTGAACTTCAAAGGTTCACGCATTAGTTTGACCTTTGACATGTCATGTGTGTCGTATTATCGGGGATCCACAGTGCGATGTTGCCACAGTCCCATTATTGTGCTTAGCATTCACTTTGTGAAACAAAATCATGCATGTTGATGGCAAGAACAGTTTTAAATCATTATGAAGTTACTTGTATAAAAATACAATTGGCATGGCGTATATGTCTTTAAGTATGTATAACTGGTAGTTTAAAAGAAAATTATTATTGGGTGTAGCGTTATTGGAAACCAACAGAGTGAAAATACGTATGAGAACGCTGCACTATGTGCGCCAGCTGGGAACAATCATTCATAAAGTAAGATTTCGCGCATTGTTAGAGATTTTTTCAATTGTTTAGTTTTAAAATAGAACTCATATCAGCATTATAATTTGTAATCAGTTGCTTTGAAAGAATTATAACAGAACTTTCCACATTTAAATAAAAAATTCAATAATCAGTATACCGTACTTTTTCGTTAATTTTTTTTTGTCTTTAAACTTGAGAGTCGTGAAAGTTAATTTTAGTGTTCTGGAACGAACACTGCAAATTCCATATCGGCATTTTTATTTATTTCAATGGTTCAATCTATTAACAGCATCAGATAAATTTTAATATATAATCTAACTTATAATGAGGAATGTGATATATCCTTTAAAATACAAAACTATAATAAAGCTTTAAGAATTATCAACCAAGTTTTTAAACCACACAAGAATGAAAATCTATAATGTTCTCGCTAGACCCATAATATGTTATGGCAGTGAAGCTTGGACCATCAGAACTCAGGATGATCGTCATATTACAGCTACGGAGATGAAATGTCTGCGACGAACTGCAGGTTATAACCTTCTAGACCACCAAAGTAATTCAACAATACCCAGAGAGTTAAACATCGTGCCTATTTCTGAATACTTCCTTGAATACGGATACAATTGGCTAGCCCATATTCAGCGCATGGATCGTCACAGAATACCAAAACAAATTCTTCACTACATTCATCGAGGCAGAAGATCTGTGGGTCGACCGTTTCGCAGATGGCGGGAGACCGTAACGGGCCACTTGGCTTAATACTTGAAAGGCAGATGATGAGATGATGAAATTTTAATCAGTTAATATGGATGTAATAAAATTATACTAATATTAGTCATATTTAACTATAGAGAATGACCTTTGTTGATAAGAAGTTATTATTTTCTTTATTTAAAATGATACATGGTAACCAAGTTAAATAAATTACACTATTTATTTAATCTTTTTACATCATATCAAATCGTACATTTTCTATACATGATACAATGAGTGAAGTTCTTTATTCATCTCCATATTATAGCCTTTTATCTATTATCCATCCTAAGTAATTCTGCCCAAGGGCAGGTCTTTCACTGCAATCATAGAATTTTCATGCTATACTAGCAGCTTTACTAGGGAACTGTAGATGTGGTAGCTTCCCGTTGCTTTCCACACCGGTAAAGAATGATGATGACGATGAAGATAAGGATGATGATGGTCTTATGGTTTCTGGGACCGTTTGGGCCTTAACGTTTTCCTGACATTTGTCTTACTGGTGAGGAAAAACCCCGATAAAAATCTAACCCACAAATACTGTCCCGACCGGGGATCGAAGTCGGGCCCATTGCGTGATAAGTCACCACGCTACCTCGAGACCACAGCGGTGGACTTATCTATTATAATTTGATATTATTTTGTAATATTTGTATATTATTTGCAACTCCACAATATTAAAGTCCTAATGACATTCAGATATTTCGGTCAGTCACAGAATGTAGTCAGTCAGTCACACATCACATATTAGAATATAACTCTGGTCTTAATTGTGATTTTTGTTTCGTTTTTTATTGAGAATATAACTTGAAATCTATCCTCCAAACGGTATTTTGAAAATTGAATTAGGAATCACACTTCAGAGAATGATGCAGGTAAACATGTTAAGCTGCATGATGAGTTGACATTTATGTCAGTCGGTCACACATACTTTGATAGATAACAAATAGCACTGTTTTTCTTCAAAAGTTGTATAGTTAAGTACCAATCTTAACCACACACTATTCCTGTAACATATCACGTAGATAACACCCCTAATTTCAATCAATTGTAATATGTATGTAACCATTTTGTTGCAAAAGTGTATTGTAATTGTCAGTCAGTCACATATGGAATTGCTCAATTACAGGCACATTATATATGTGTGGCGCACACTCACTCTGTCTCCAGTGGCGGTCGCTCAATGTGGGCTTCATAGTAACGAATCCGAGTCAGGACACCTTTTCTTGAGGTGTTTCTCCTGCCTTCTCCTTCTAAAAAGTAATACCCCCTACTTCCAATACTTGTTTAATCCCGTTTCTCTGCTACTGTGTAGATGCAACACGCTTGATCAACCAACACCCTGTCTATCATACTAGTAGAACTTCAATAAAAAAGGATCACCTCATCTCATCCATATACCAGGTATTACGCTGGACACGAGTATAGAATTTTAATATACTGTATACCAAATAGCACACGATTATAATCTGAAGATCTTTAAAAATAAATCTGAAGAAAACTTCGTCAAAAATCTAAAATTGTTATTAGTAGTAGTAGTAGCAGTAGTAGTAGTAGTAGTAGTACTAGGATTTATTAGACAAAAAGTAAGATATTTACAATATTATTTACAAATATGGATCGCACGGGCAGTAAGCCTTACGTGTTGTTGACAGTCCGTTACAATGAAGTAATAATTGGTACTAGTGTAAAGAAAAATAAACAAAAAAAGCAATAACATTACAATTACATAAAGAAAACACAATAATATTACAATTAAATAATAACACAATAGCATTATACACTAAAAAAACAATAACATTACAAATACATAAAGAAAACAGAATAATATTACAATTAAATAATAACACAATAGCATTATACTTTAATTAATTTATATATAATTATTAAGAATTAGGGTTGTAAGGGGTAGTGACGTGTGTATAACCCCTCCTACCCAATTCACATCCTCACCTTCTCGTGGTACAACCTGTTTTCACAAACGAGGCTCTGAGGACCGAGTCACGGCGGTATAACCGTTCCACCAGGTACTGAGTAAATGCGGTATCCTAATGTCTGTCCAGAGACTAAAAGGTAGCAGCCCTACCACTGGACTACTTAGCGTCGGGCCAGTAACCTGTCCTAAGAAACTTCAAAACTACTTTCAAGTCTCAACACGAAAAAAGCCAGAAGGATTTGAAATATGGACGTTGAAACAGAAGGATATACAGAGACTTAGATCTGCTGAAATGAGATATCTTCGGAGGACTGCAGGATACACACTACTAGATCACAAAATAAATGAAGACATCTTAGAAGAATTACACATGGAATCTTTAGAAAACAAAATTTCTGATTATAAGTCAAGATGGATACAACATGTTCATCGAATGGAAGATCACAGAATACCCAAACTAATGTTAAGATATCAACCTGCAGGAAGAAGAAGACCAGGACGTCCACTCAAAAGACTTCTGGATGGTGTTTCTCTTGAGGCCGAAACAGGTCAACAAATGGCCTAAATTCGTGAATGTACTATGATGATGATGATGATATTAAGAATTAATGGTATTGCATTTTGGTGATAAAATGCAACCTTGTCTCACTCCCCGATTGGCTTCACTGCTCTCTCTAATGTGCCCTTGGTCTACTTTTATACAAAATTTAACAAATTTATAAATTAACATTAAAGCATGTATCATTTTATGAGACAATCCTTTTCGATTTAATTTTTCCCAAAGTGCGCTTAGGTCCACAGTATCAAATGCCATCTTAAAATCAATGAATGCACAAAATAATTTACCCCCTTTCATTTTCAGATTGTCATCAATTAATGTTCTCAGAACAAATACGTTGTCCGCCGTGGAGTACCATTCTCTAAAACCTGCCTGATATTTTGAGAGACTATTCTTCTCTTTAGCCCATTGTCTCAATCCTTCCTAAAGTACTTTACAATATATTTTTTCCGAACACTGACAAGAGACAATTTCCCCTTTAACTTTCTGGTATCTGTGTCCAACCTTTCCCTTTGTATAGCGGTTGGATGACACCTATCGCCCAGGCTTCCGGATAATCTACTCCATTAAAAAAGTTTGTTCAACGCAGTTTCAAATCGTCGAATAATTTATTGGATGATATCATATTTTTCAAGAATTTCCCTGGTATTCCATCAATTCCAGGTGCTTTTGCATTCTTTAAACATTTAATGGAAGAAACCACTTCATTTTTTCGAAATATCCTGATCCAGTAATTGAATATAAATTGGGTCAGGATTCTTAACTATATTTCCTTGATTATATCTTAACCTCTCATTTCCCAGCACCCTATCAAAGTAACTTTTCCATTCCCTGGGCGTTATTATTGTCCGATTTATGGACTTTATTTTGAGTTCCTTATCTCTGTTCATATGTTCACAATGTTCCCAATTTCAGTCGCGATTCTCATTTCTTCGGATGTCTTATTTTGCCATGCTAGTTTTGTTTCTCCCAGTAATTCTTTATATTCCTTTCTCGCTTGCGCGTAATTTTTTCTGCTTTCATCTGTACTTTCTTTTCTAAACTTTAAAAGACTACTTTCGACAAACTTCTTGTTCTTTCTACATGCACCACCCGTTGTCCTTCTGGTTCATTGCGCATTTAACCTTGAATTTTTCGCCTGCTTCTTGAAAAGATTCTGTCAAAGTTTTAATAATATCCTCCCCGCTAAGATCATTTATTCGCAGATCCTGTATTAGCGTTTCCAAACTCCTGATAAATTCTTCCCTCCGATCCTCGATCCACCTGAAACGTGTAATTGGCCTCAATATTGTTGCCACCTCATCATTAACTGTCTCACTAATACCTTTCATATTTAACACATTGGTGACCGACTGCTGTGCGTTCCATCCACCGCTGCTGGACCGGACATTTCTGTCAGTAGCGTGGACTTTTAAATTTTAAACCGCGCTAGCACAGTGCGATTTTTACATCAATATATTTACAGTCAATAACAATATTGCATAAGTAAATCTTTATTAGTGTTCTCATCAGACCTTCTAGTAGAAATTGAGGGTTTGATAGCGTTATAAACATTTCCCTTTATTTAAAGGCACAGGGCAAAAAGAGCATATTTGGCGAGTTTCTTTTCTTGTGTTCACTAAAAACGTGGCAAGGTTTGGAAGGTTTTTTTTCATACACAGTTGGTGTTAATTTATGTTTCTATATGTCTCAGCCTTCTTGGTGGGTCTTGACATGGTGTACTTTTCACTCTGTCTTCCCTCCTCTTTCCTGTCATCTGTTCCTAATTTTACGACTGCCAAACAAGAGGCTGTTTCAAGCAAAAAACTTCTGTTTGACATATTGTTGTTAGGATTTTGAAATTTATAGACCCAAAAAGCATTACAGTGCACAATTCACAGGCCACAATACAACTTTCTTGCTTCATTTCACTGTTTTTCTAAGGATGGAGTAATATGATAGGTACTGGTCAGCCCTGTCTACACCCTTCACATACTTGTTATTTTGAAGTATTCAATAGGACATTTTTATAACTTTACCCCTCCCATTCTCGTGTTGCCTGATGCAATGTGCTAACCATTCTTACGTCTCTTTTATCTTTCGATGTTTGTAGCAAAAGGTCCCCCTTACTTCAAAACACACATTCTCCTGGTTTGAGGTTATTTCCTGCTTCCACAAATGATTTTGGAAGTCCTCTGTTAATCTTTATTGCTTCAGAAACTCTAGTCTTTCTTTCGAGCAAATTTTTAGCTTTAGCCACACTTATAATAATTATTCTGGTACACATGATGCCACAGATATAAATTCGACACCAGAACGCAAAATAGTGTTTCTTCTAATTTTTCCCCTCTGCAACATATATTTACAGGTTACATACGTATCCCATAATCGTCTAACTATCGGCACTAAAATTCCATATTTCACCAGCCATCTGTCTTAAAATTGTAAACAACTCTTTCTGTAAAGTTGGCAATTTCATAAAAGAGAAGAGAGGGGTACAAAAACAACTATAGTTTATTTCACAATGAGAAAAAACAAAATTGCACGCTCCTTCAAAAGCGAAGAGGCTGGAAAACCATAGAAAACGTAAACACGGAAATCTCCGTGGCCCGTCGTCTAGCGCTGGCCATTTAAACACGGAGATCTCCGTGGCCCGTCACCAATGTGTTAAAATACGTTTGCTTGGGAAGTGGTGTGATTCGATTCTGAGAATTACTTAGGACTGGAATCATCTCTTGTGCGCATATTCAATAATCGATTACGCTACCTCCATTTTTATTAATAAATGCCAGTTCTCCATTTTTATCTCCCCCATATTTCCCATTCAGGATTTCAAGTTCAAATGCATTGCAAAAAACTAACAATTGGTTTCCTTCTGAATTTATAATCTTATCTTTGCTTCTCCTACCCTCAGCTCGTGTTTCATTATCATCTGCTTTTATAGTGATATTTTCCTCCCCAATCCTACAGTTAAAGTCCCCTAAAATTATTATTCCCGTTTCCGGAAACCTACCTTTTTATTTCTGCCAACGAGTCAGAAAATTCAACGAAAACATTTGGAATGGCGTAAAAACCAGAGTGCGGGTAAATAGTACCGATATATGAAGTTACGAATAAATGAACTTAATTTGTTTACACGGAGCGAAGACTGGCTCAGGCAATGACAAGACAGTGTCTGGTATTCGGACAACTGGTAATATTATAATAAGCTTATATATTCACAACTGTCACTTGTTCTTCAACACTGAAACGAATAATTGAGTTGTCTATGTTAACTATTTAGAGAAATCTAATCAATTTAAATAGCTTGTATGTTATCTCTATATCTGGGATGAAAAGGATATCCCTGAAAAAATACTAGTTATAATAAAAGTTTGGGAATTATTAATCAAGTTATGAAACCATCCCTTGTACAAAAAAAACCAGATTACGTTTATATAACACTTTGGCTAGACCAGTGTTGAGCTATGGTATTGAAGCATGGACACTAAAAAGACAACATGAAAGCAGAATAACGGCTTGTGAAATGAGATTCATGCGCAGAACAGCGGATAACACCAGATGGGATCGCAAGAGGAACACCGATATCTTAAAAGAAATGAACACTACACCAATTTTGGAATATATTAAACAGTACCAACTAAATTGGAAACATCATCTAGAAAAAATGAGTTCAAATCGGTTCCCCAAAGATGTTTATAATTATATACCAAATGGACGATGATCACTGGGCCGTCCTATGAAACGCTGGAGGGAACATTTTCTATAGGATCGTAACAGGCCTTGGCCTAATACTTGGAAGGAAGAACAAGAAGATATTAACTGTTGATAATATGATCGTGACGTATATGCCGTACTCCCTGTGTTTCGGTCTATAGTTAAGTCGCACAGTACTTGTAGGCATGAAAACAAAATATTTACGTTATATTTCCCTTCAGTGTGCCGCGCCGTAGCCGAGTGGCTAAGGCAAGTAGTTTTGGCACAGAAGAACGAGACTTGCGGAGGTTCGGGTCTCCACGACGGAAGAAATTTTCTCATGGAATTTCTGCCAACAAGGGACCGGTGCCCACCCAGTATCGTGGGGAATTTGGGTAGCTACAATAACTAGTGACCTTATTAAAAAACAGCTATAACGGCTGGATGAACCCACTTGCTGATCACGTGTCACTCCTATACTGGCTGGATGTTTGTCTACCTCTGTGATTAGCACATATAGATGTGACACCAACAGCTGGCTGGAAGGGCAAGGGTGTTCTAGGCCTGTCGCGCCGTGGACTTGTTTATTCCCCTGCAGTCAGTTAATCTCTAAACAGCAAATAGAACACGTCAGTGAATTAATATGGGGTTACGTCAGTAGTAATCTCTCCCACATAAACTGCAAGGGTATTGACATGAAATTAGCCAAATTTCAACAACTGTTATGTATAATAAAAAGTAGACTTCTTAGTGAAAGAAAATAAAATCTTGAAATTGTACACAACAATGATAATTCCAATTTTGTTATATAGATTACAAACATGGGGCAGGCCGTAGCGTAGTGGTTAAGGCATTGAGCTACAAGCCGGAGGGTCGAGGGTTCAAGTCCCGTTGGGGTCAGGATTTTTAAACTGACCCAAACCCTCTGGCGGCTCTATAGCCCTGGGGTCGACTCAGCCTCCAACGGAAATGAGTACCAGACTCTTTTTCTGGGGGTAAAGGCGGCCGTCACGCAGGGCTGACAACCCGGCTGACATAAAGTGCCGCTTGTCTAGAAAAAGTGGGAGCCTTAACTTCCTACTACCCCAAGGGCCTCCCGAGGCCTGTTGTGGAATCACTTTATTTTACTTTAGATTACAAACATAGATTTTGACATCAAACCAACTCCAAGGAATGGAAGCGGCAGAGATGAGACTCCTAGCTGGTACACTCTTTCTGAGCATAAATTGAATGTTGACGACCGAGTAGAATTGAAACCGAGATAACACGTACGGCCACATATCTCGGATGGCCAGTAAGAAACTACCTCAAAGGTAGAGGAGAGTTCTTGCAAGTTAAGTAAGTGATGGAGAGACCAGCTCACCTGAGGAAAAATAGACAACAAGATCTAATCTTCGATAGCATTTGGTAATGATTTATTTCATACTCAAACTCATTTCAGTACTTCACAGCCTTATAAAATGAGAGGAAAATGGAATATTACCGTATGATAACATTTGCATAATGCTATAAACGAATGAAACTTTCGCCAACATATAGATTAACAATGACAATCGTAATTAACAGTTTTACAAATAAAAACTTGGAAATTGAATGGACTTGAATAATAAACGAATGTTATCCCTTCTCACTTCTGTGTAAGACTGAATTGAAACCCATAGGATTAATACCAATTTCAATGAAGTTCCTATCCTCCGTCAACTGAATCCACTTTGCATTTTATTCGAATATTATCATGTCACTTATCTACAGAGTTTCCGAATTTTGTTTTTAAAAGATTCCGAATAAAATGAAAAGAACATTTCCAAAATCACTCACTGATCATAAGGCTAACTAGGAATAAATTAGCCGTAATACATACAATTGTTAATGAATAGCACAATTGAAAAAAATTATTTCGTTTTGTCAACTGGCACAAGTGATTAAATCAACATTTATGTGTTTCTTTGTTGCAAGTAATATTAAAAATAACAGACTATATTGCGGGGGTTGCGAAACCCAAACCACGACCTAACTACCAGTTGTGGGGGTTGTGATTTCCACTATTAATAAACCACGCATCTACTACCATTTGTGCGCACGCGGAGCGGAACTTGACCAAAATAATAAACCACAATAACTGCTACCTTTAATCCGGGATCGGGTTTTGTAATTGCTGTTTCTATTAATGTGGATCTGATTTCCAAAGAAGTTATCTATCAGGAAGTAGCTTGCCTTGGGCCCATAGAAGGCAGCCGTTGATTCATCTTTCTTTCTCTGATATATATATATATATATATATATATATATATATATATATATATATATTGACATAGAAGAATACTGATTTTTAAATACATACAGTGAGTGAACAAGATAATAATTGTGTTTCAAGAACGCTAAACAGCATAATAGTTAAGGAGCTCGGAATAGTTTCCTACTTGAGTGATTTTCCGTACAGGATAGTAAACAACTACGTATACTTGAATGATGAAACAGGGGCGTTGTTTAAAAGATAACATTTAATATAAACAAGTTGGCTGAGTAAAAATAAATTAACAAAAATAATAGTTCTGATCATACGATCAAAATAGCCATACAAATAAAAATAAATAAATGAACAACATACCATACATCACGCAACACTCATACTTGCGTCCGAGTTTCAGGGACCACCTCTTCCCTGGACTGCCGGACTAACTCAAACAGGCCCCTTCTTGGCCTCAGATCAGCTTGTCTATTTAGAATTCCAGTCGCATCGCGACCTGGAATCGGATTCCAATCTTGAATCCGTTTAAACAACAAAACGATGACTGCTAGGATGATCGAATGATACTGTTCTGTTAGTGCACCACGTATATGAAGGTTCCGAGGTAGAGGGGAGATGCGCCGTAGACATTGCGCGGCAGGAAGGGTGAAGAGGGAAGGGGTAGCTACAAGGAGAACAGGATATTGGCATAGTTCATAAATATTCCAGTGTAGGGAGGAGAACGAAGCTACCATACTGAGCCGAAAAATTCACTTTCGGTTCAATATCTCCTCCTGCGCCCTCCGGGTAAAAGAAAACAGTCCATAAACTTCAAAACAATGCCAGGTAGAAAAATCCCACGTTGGGAGGGGCACATTGACACTATCAGATTCCGAGCGGTAAACTTCATCACAATTTTCCATCGTCCCCTAAATCACAATCACCACACTCGCTTCTACGTCGACTATACAGGCGCTGAAAATAAATTCCATCTTGACACAGTCGCCATAGTACAACTCTGCGGTGTTCCAGGTGAAGAACAGGGTGACGATACCATAACTGGATTGCCGGATCGCAATCGCGCTCAACCGCTATCCAGGAATCTGTAGTTACAGAACCACCATGTCGGTCAGCTGGGCACTCGGGGTCGGCCGGATCCACCAAGTGCTCGACTGCCGAACATTCCAGGCTGCGCTGCTATGCCAATATTAAGGAAGGGTAAACTGAAACAAAAAACAGGCAAAGACAGGAAAACGGAACCTCAAACGTTCTAGTTTAACATATGACATAGTACAAAATGTTTTCGCAACAAACATACTTGGATTTAATCCATTACAGGACATAGTTTAACTTGACTAACGTGTTGTTTCATGACATGGCCATCGACGCTTACTAACTCAAGGGTAACTGGTGTTAGAAAGCGTTTCACAATATAAGGTTCCGACCATTTAAACATAAGCTTTCCCATGCGTTGCTCCCCACGATTACTGAGTGGATAAAGGCGATAACGTACTCGATCGCCAACTTTATAAGAGACGTCCTTCCTATCCTGATTATACCTATTAGCTACGTTCTCTTTTGCGATCTTAAGATTCCTGAATGCTTCCTCCCATTTCTGAACTTTATTGGCTTGTTTCAAATCGCCCAAATCGGCTTCCGTAATGCGCCAATTTAATTCCAAGGGATGCATTATACGTCTACCCAGAAACAATTCGGCAGGAGTAGTTTTAGTAGACTCATGGACCGCATCATTACATCCTAAAGCGAACAACGGCAAATGTTGATCCCACACATTTTGCTTAACATTATGAAAAATGGTAAGACCAGTTTTCAACGAGCGGAAAAACCTCTCACAAAGGTTAGGCTTTGGATAATGGGGGGAAGTAGTAATGTGACGGACGCCCCAATCAAAACACATATTCTTAAACATATGCGAAGTAAAAGCTTTTGCATTATCCGAAACAATGGATTCAGGAACACCGAAGTTCGGAAAGAAGTTTCTAGTGAAGAATTCTATAACGGCATTAGACTTCAAGGACCTTACGGGATGAAGCACGACGTATTTAGAGAACCCATCGACAACTGCTAGAACTCCGACATTACCTCGTTTAGAGCGAACTAAGGGACCAAAGAAATCAATAAAGAGTCTTTGCATGGGAGCTGTGGAGGGCTCCGCCGAATGAAGACCTACTTTAGTATTAGGGGCGGGCTTAGCTCGCTGACAATCAACACAATTCAAAATATATTTACGCACATCATCACCCATATGAGGCCAATAATATTGTCTATTGAGCTTTTCCATAGTCTTGGCAATGCCTAAATGCATGCCCAAAGGAGAATCGTGATAATACTTAAGTAAGACAGGCCGCAATACTACAGGAACCAAAACACGATTCTTCGGACCTTTTCGAGGACTATACACTAATAGACCTCTATGTAAAGAAAAATCTGGACTATTAGTGCCTGCTTTAACTTGAGCATATAATCTCTTACAATCATTATCTTCTTGTTGATGCAATTTAAGGTCCTTAAATGACGCAGGGAAGTTCGATAGAAGACTGACTTGAGGGTGTTCTAAAACATCATCTTCATGGAACAGTCGGGATAAACCATCAGCCACTGCGTTCTCAGAACCTCTAACATGAATTACTTCAAAGTTGAACGCGGAAAGACGCACAACCCACCTACCAATTCTACCAAGAGTACCACTGTTCTTACATAACCAAGAAACTGCTTGATTATCTGAGTGAACCGCAAAACGGTTGTGTTCCAAAAAGGTGCGGAACTTTTCACAACCGAAAACAATGGCTAAAATTTCTCTCTCATAGATGCTATACTTAATCTCGGCCTCATTCAAAGTGCGGCTAGCATATCCCACAGGTGCTAAATTGCCGTCAATTTCTTGATTAAGAACCGCACCTAACGCCCTATCACTGGCGTCGCACTGGAGAACAAATTTCTTATTAAAGTCGGGAACTTGTAAAGTGGGAGCTTCACAAAGGGCTAATTTGAGACCTTGAAAAGAAGCTTCACATTCTTGACTCCATAAGAATTTAGTTTTCTTTTTTTTCAAGTTATTCAAAGGAATGGCAATCTGAGAGAAATTAGGAATAAATCTGACATAAAAGCCCACCATTCCCATGAAACTTCTAACGCCTTTTAAATTCTTAGGTGCCGGGATATTTTTGATGGCTTCAACTCTCTCTGGGTTCACTTGGATACCTTCGGCTGATAACAAGTGACCCAAAAACTTTATCTTAGAACATCCCAAAGTGATCTTTTCAGGGTTGACAGTAAATCCTTTATTATTCAATCTTTCAAAGACCTCTCTCAAATGAGCGAGATGTTGCCGCATGTCAGAAGAATACACGATGAGATCATCACAATACTGGAAAACATACTTGTATTTCAAGTCTCCAAATAATTTGTCTAATTCACGACTCAATACTTGACTACCTACGCTCAAACCCATAGGCAGCATATTAAATTCATAAAGACCATTAGGAGTAACGAAAGCAGTATACTTTCTGCTGGATGGAGTCAAGGCAGAATGCAGGTCAATTACGGAAAACACCTTGGCTCCATGAAATATTTGGAAAGCTGCTTCCAAGGTAGGCAATGGGAAACAATCGAATACTACTTTATTATTAAGTTTCCTATAATCGATAACCAACCTATGACCTCCACTAGGTTTCGGAACAAGAAAAGTCGGGCTCGCATAACTAGAACGACTCGGTCTAATGACACCTTGTTGCATAAGCTTATGAATTTCGCTTTGTAGCATTTGCAACTTAGGTGGAGAAAACTGGAAAGGTGGAGACCGTACAGGGATATTATCCAACAATTCCAGTTCACAAGAACTATTTTTTGCTCTTCCCAATTGATTACTAAATAATCCTGGGAATTCTTTCACCAATTTAGACAATTCCTTATCGTCCTCAAGATTATTGAGAGACATAACACAACGTTGTTTCGAGGGATTCTTAACACACGCATGCCCGTACATACAAGGATGTACGTTAAACGGCAGCGAAACTTCTCGCGCAAACCTAAAATTACAGACTCTATTCTGAAAATCAATTTTCATGCCGGATTTCGACATAAAATCATAGCCTAGAATAATAGGAACAGGTAACTCTGGAGCCACATAAAACAACTGGTCCCATGAAAATTTACTTATCTTCAAATGCAAACGAACCATTTTGTTTACTGAGAAGATTTGATTGTTAACTGATTTACACCTCAAAGAAGTTTTCTTCAAAAATTTCTTAGGCAGTGTAGAAACGAAATCTTCTCGCACAAGGGAAATAGATGCACCACTATCCAACAATCCGTCTATTTTCTGGTGGAAAACTTCCACCGATAAATGAGGTAAGTTTGCCGTAAAAGATGATGGTCTATTATTCGCCGAAGGAAATATTCTTTTAGCCGTTTGAATTCTTTTCTTATATTTTCCAGAAGATAAAGTCATAACATTAACATGCGGAGTATCTAAGCCCATAGATCGACACTCTCTAGCAAGATGTCCAAAACGCTGACACTTCCAACGTTGTAAATTACTTTTTGGCTGCCAATAATTATTGCGAGAAGAACGATTCGCAGAAGTATTATTTTTACTTTAATTATCAGGCATACTTTTTTCGCTGAAGTTCTTTTGTCTTTCAGCTATCTCGAAATCAGCCACTTTCCTAGCCAAGACACACATTTCGGCTACATTTTGAGGTTTTGTAGCAAAGACCAAATGCTGTCTGGTGGCAGAAGACATATTTTGAAGAATAATGTCAATCAACTTTTCTTCCGAAAATTGAGGGTTCAATACAAGTGAAGCTCCCTGGATTTCGGAAATAAACTCCAGCAAAGATTCTTTAGAAAGTTGGAATCGTCGTGACACAAATTTAATCCAATAATCCTCTAACAATCTGGAAGGCAACAACGAACATTTCACATATTCCAAGCTCTCAATCCAAGTAAATCTCAATTTAACAACCTCACTCCAAACCTTCAATAGTATTCCTCCAATGCAACTCAAAATCGAATTTACAAAATACTCATCTGGAACCAATTTCAATTCGAAGATCGAGTTGAGTTTAATGAGGAAGAAAACTAGCAATTCCTTATCACTACCATCGCAAGGATCGACTTTTCTAATTAACTCTCGAAAAATTCGCTGATTATTTTCCTCCATATGAAAAGAAAGGTTGGAAGCCGTTCCACTAGAAAAATCCTTGATGGAGCTAAGTCTACGATCGATAATATTCTTGTTCTGTTCTACAGAATAATCTTCCGGAACTGCGCTGTCTACAATAAACTTACGTTTCACTAATGTTTGTTCAGCTGGGGGGAGAGAGTTCATATGAATCTTAAGTCGCTGACGTAATATATTTACATCGCCTTCAACATCAATACCTAGTAAGCTCAATTCTCGGACCAAATTGTCCTTAGATATTACATCTATCCAACTAGGCATGTTTACAAAATACAATGAACAAAAGATGTAAACAACTATAAGAGAACGTAGTTCAGTATGCATAAGTCACTCTCTGTTTACATACAAAGAGAGATGAATCAATATCATTTACGTGAAACAGTTCAAACGCGTAAATAAGTATTTTTCAATAACTTTTACATAGATACTAAGTATCGAAAACAAATAGTTATCCACGGGGTAATATCTCTGAAAAATGTCGACCTCCAAATGCTTTCTAATTCCAAAATTCATTTACGACCATACAGAGTATATACCCTTGTTCTGGCACTTGAATCCAAAACTCCAAAACTTAAGTTGAAAATTTAAAATCGATACCCACTTGAACCACTGTCAATAGAATACAGCATATCTTTCCAAGCCGAAAGAAACAAAACCAGACGCTCTGTTACCATTTGTGGGGGTTGCGAAACCCAAACCACGACCTAACTACCATTTGTGGGGGTTGCGATTTTCACTATTAATAAACCACGCATCTACTAACATTTGTGCGCACGCGGAGCGGAACTTCACAGAAATAATAAACCACAATAACTGCTACCTTTAATCCGGGATCGGGTTTTGTAATTGCTGTTTCTATTAATGTGGATCTGATTTCCAAAGAAGTTATCTATCAGGAAGTGACTTGCCTTTGGCCCATAGAAGGCAGCCGTTGATTCATCTTTCTTTCTCTGATATATATATATATATATTAACATAGAAGAATACTGATTTTTAAATACATACAGTGAGTGAACAAGATAATAATTGTGTTTCAGGAACGCTAAACAGCATAATAGTTAAGGAGCTCGGAATAGTTTCCTACTTGAGTGATTTTCCGTACAGGATAGTAAACAACTACGTATACTTGAATGATGAAACAGGGGCGTTGTATAAAAGATAACATTTAATAAAAACAAGTTGGCTGAGTAAAAATAAATTAACAAAAATAATAATAATACTGATCATACGATCAAAATAGCCATACCGGTACAAATAAATAAATGAACAACATACCATACATCACGCAACACTCATACTTGCGTCCGATTTTCAGGGACCACCTCTTCCCTGGACTGCCGGACTAACTCAAACAGGCCCCTTCTTGGCCTCAGATCAGCTTGTCTATTTAGAATTCCAGTCGCTTCGCGACCTGGAATCGGATTCCAAACTTGAATCCGTTTAAACAACAAAACGATGACTGCTAGGATGATCGAATGATACTGTTCTGTTAGTGCACCACGTATATGAAGGTTCCGAGGTAGAGGGGAGATGCGCCGTAGACATTGCGCGGCAGGAAGGGTGAAGAGGGAAGGGGTAGCTACTAGGAGAACCGGATATTGGCATAGTTCATAAATATACCAGTGTAGGGAGGAGAACGAAGTTACCATACTGAGCCGAAAAATGCACTTTCGGTTCAATATATTCCCAACTTTGTGTTTATACAGTGTATTAATTTGTTGGTGATCTAGAAGATAACGTTCCATGACTCTTGTTCTGAGGGTTGCGGTTAAAACATGGAAAGTGTCTTCTGGTTCTGGTTTGTGGCAATGACAAGCATTGCCCAGTGTGCCGCTTCTTTGGGAATCAATTGAAATCCCTTGGCGGCCAAGTACCATTGTGATGTCCATTAATGGTTTAGTTTCTTTGTCATTGCGTGTCTCGCGGCTAAAGTGTCTAGCCGGAATCACCGTAGCAGATATGGGAGACATGAGGATGGTTCCTCACTAGAACAGTTTCATCATAAACCACGTCGCCGTACATGCATAGAGTCCGAAAGCCGGCGGCATGGAGTGAGCCACACTACTCTAGCTGGAATCCAGCACTCATATCATGGTGGTGGACCATCATCGGGGGTCTGGTAAATATGTTCCGGTGTACAGCACGTCACTGTAACATACGCCCTATATTGCGAACAATTGGATTTTCATGATTGTTGATATAATGAAGCATATCATTGACTCTATGTTCAATTGTGTCAGCAATATAGGGTATAATTGCCAGATTGTGAAGCGCTGTGATCCTCGTGCGTAGCGGAGCCGAACAGATGGTTCATAAACATTTGTCTTGTACAATATGTACTTTCTTTTTATGGACAGCGGCAAGGATACTGTAGGCTTCACATCCATATAGCAACATGCTGCGCATGACAGCTTGATATAGCGTTAGTTTGATCCTGGTAGATAGCGTAGGCGACTTGAAAAATTGGATATAAAAGCGCAATAGCAGCGTTTGCAATATGTTTGAGATGCCCAATGTGAATTTTGAACGTAAGTTTGGAATCCAAATGGATTCCGAGATACTGGACTGAAGTCTCAGGACGGAGTCGATGAGTTCCGAAGGTGAGTCGGATAGGAGTGTGCCTGTAGGTTTTAGCAAACACGACGAATTGTGTTTTTTCCAGCATTTAGTTTGATGTTCCACAGGCGCAAATAGGATTGGACAGTGTTGAGGGCTAATTGGACCACACGATTGTGGAATTGTATGGCACGAAAACGTGTCTGTATTATCACGTATCGTCAGCAAAGGATGCGATATTAACGCTAGGAAAGGTAGAAAAGACGGATACAAAATGGGTGTACAGGATAGTGGACAGAACCGCGCCTAGAGGAACTCCCGACAAGAGGGGCTTGCAGTCAGATTTATACCCACCGATCGATACATAAAATTGCCGGTTAGTCAGGTGTTTAGCTATTAATTTAATCAAAACAGCCGAAATGTTAAATTTGGTAAGTTTGTAAATAATTCCATTCATCCAAGCCGTATCAAAAGCTTTCTCAGTGTCAGGAAATACTGCCGCAGTATTCCTCTTACAGTTGAAGCTCGTAACAACTTGGTCAAACAGCCTTGCAAGCTGCAGCGGAGTGCTATGTGCTCTTCTAAATCCAAACTGGTGATTAGGAATATTGTTTCTCGCCGAAACTTCAATTTTGAGTCGAGCCAAAATAATGTTCTCCATAATTTTTCCCAGCACTGGTAGCGGACTGATTGGGCGCAAGTTGTCCGGTATAGACGGGTCTTTACCGGGCTTGGGAATAGTGATAACCTTTTCTATTTTTCACACTTCCGGGAAGTAGTGGAACTGAAAGCAAAGTTTCACTATCTGTAGGAGAAGGAGTAAGGCTCTGGATGGTAGGGTTTGACCGCCAGATTCGAAATCTGGCAATTTTGTACTATAGGTTTGAGTTCACAATACCGTACATCAGGATGGGTCATAGGGATAGGAGTCTCTAAAAAAGTACTGACTGTATGATGTACCGACATTAGTCCTTGTTGTGAGCTCATGAGGTCGAAACCGGTTCGCGAGATTTTCAGCTAGAACTTGGCCCTTCTCACAATAGAGATATGCCCACGTTCCAGCTGACTGGAAGGCGGGGCTCGATTCCTCTTAATGCGCTTTAAAATCTCCCATGGCGGAGTTTAATCATCTGAGAATTGCTGAAGGGAAGAATCCCAGTCAGCAATTCTTAGCTCTTTTAGACGGTTTTTTACCAAATGAGCATAATGATTGTATTCATGTTTGTGATGGCGGGCTCCGAAATCGCGGTACCAATTTAGGTACTGCCTTTTAAGATTCAAATAATTTTGAAGTGTGGGCCGTCATACTTTTGTTCGCGTAGTAATATGATTTGTTCGAGTTGTAGCCAGTGTAATGTCCGTTTTAATAGTGGTCTCAAAATTAAGGACAGCGTGTTCTAATTGTTCCGTAGACTCGACAGATAGTGTTGGTTTAACCCTTTGGGTAAGTATGTCAGTGTAATCGGCCGCGGTGGACTAGTGGTTATGCTCCTTGCCTCTGGTTCCGAGGGTCGCTTGTTCAAACCCGGCCGTGGTCGATTGATTTTTTAGGACGGAAAAATCCAAGGAGCAAGTCCTCCGGGAAAGACTTTAAGCCGTGGGTCTCGAGTCTGAAGATTTTCAGGCTCGTAAAAAATCCTTAAGCCTGAATGAAAATGCCTCTAAGCAAAATTTACCGAATTTTTCGTCCAAGTACTACCTTGGTTTCCTAGATGTCAGTATGAGGCGGTACGCAGACCATGGACCACTCAAAAGACATCTATACGAAAACAAGTGTAACTAAATTAGTATGGTTCAAACTCTTCCCTGTAGGGGGAGAGCGCCTAAGTCTCTGTAAAGGAAAACCATAGGCTTACAATACAATACAATGTCAGTGTAACTTTGCCGGTCTGTGAGGTGATATTGCACATTAGGTGGGGAGGACACGGCCGGGGTCGATTAATTTTTTAGGATGGAAAAATCGTAGGATCGAATTCTTCGGTAAGCACTTTATATTGCGGGTTCCAAATTCGAGGAGGGCGTCTGAGCAAATTGTTAACGTATCCTAGAAGACACATAAATTTAATATACTTAATCGATCTCTAAAAAATGGATACGTAAAATGATTTAAATTTGTGTTCCATTACAGGAAATACAGTAATGACTTACGTTAGACATGATTTAGTTTTCACTGCGATCCTACACCTTTATACAACTGACACGAGAAATTATTGTTTCGCCAGTTATTATTGAAGCATTAATATATTTCCAATCCATGTTGCTTAGTTTTTTGAGGCATTATTTGTTGATATTTGTAGGGAAATAAGCAAAACTATTTTTTTCAGTTCATTCCCGCAAGGGATCGCCTCTGCCGTAACAGGTACAGACAGACAGTCCATTGTAAATCTATTTTATTTTCTATCAGATGTAGGTGGGTTACATATGTTTAATAAAAATAAGGACATTTGACTGGTCAGTACATAATTTCCCTGTGCAAAATAAATTATAGTTATGAGTTGAAGTTAATTATGTATGCTATTTTAATATAAAGCAACGATGATGCGATTACACTAACTAAATACTAAATATTATGAGACAATGGAGTTCGTAATACAATATAAAGTATAACGTAAACAGAAATCATATTCACAAAATAACATTCATTGACCATTTTTATAGTTTTAAATTTATGGGAAACTAATTTACAATAATTTTTCCAGTTAAATAATACAGTTTCTGAGTATTTTTATATACTTTTTAAATTAAAAACAACAGCTGAATACATAATTTATGTTCATTAATACAGAACTGTTTAATAAAAATATATATAGTAGGCTTAATTCTGAAAGAGTTTGTGATTCTCTAATTATCCCGCCCTCTTTAATGGTTGTAAAGTGTACCGTAGTCTATATTTTGTAGAGAATATGAGTTTTGTGTGGGGTAGGAACATCAAGTTGCTTATTTTAGAGGTGGTGGGGGGTAACTAAAAACAGATAGCAGGTAGTTGTGGATATGAGGTCAGCAGTTTTGGTGTCCGATATTTCCTGAAGTTGCATCCCGTCGTTCTGCAACCTCGTTACGGGTCAGGTTCCCCGGTTGTACTTTTATCATGTACCTACGTGCTACCGTTTATCGATACACGTTACAAAGCACCGGTTCAATACCCGGCATTAAAATGTGGGCTGAATCCGTATTTTCCTCTTATACACAATCACGGATTTGATTGTTACATCAGTTCAATGCATTTAACTCCTGCAGCCATAACAAATTTAATTGCCTACGTGCGCCAGAAAATAAAATTATTCTAACCACGTCTCCAGTGTAGCTGAATGAACATCAAACTAGTTTCGAATTTTAATCCTGGATACTCTGAATAAACTGCCAGTGTATCATGGTACATCATACATCATTTTATATCAACATATTTCAATAATGTATGTCTTTAAAACAATACCAGACCCACATATTTAGCTTTCATAGATCTTCAAAAAGCCTTTGATAAAGTGATATGAAGAAAACTGTGGGGAATAATGAAGGCCGGCTCTACTTACAGAAGGAATAAAAAGTCTTTATAATGGCACGAAAATTATCCTTAATTTAGATAATTATTCCAGAGAAGGAACTTCAATAAATCAAGGAGTTCGACAAGGGTGTACATTATCATGTACATTGTTTATATATATTTTGACGAGGTTATACGAAAATGGAAAAAATCAAGTCCAATAGGAATACAAATTAATAAGGTAATATGTATGAAGATTTTAATGTATGCAGACGATCTGGTAATTATACAGATGTCAGAGGATGATTTACAAAGAGTCATTTACATGGTGAATCAATTAGGACTCTATTTATAATCTCAAAGTCTCAACTTCAAAAAACTCAAATAATGGCACTTCAGGGCAAAGTGCCAATCAGAACAAACATTTTAACCAATAATGAAATAATAGAACAGATAGCACACTTTAACTATCTTGGTTCAGATATAACATATAGCTACGAATAGGATATAAATAATAAATTAAACAGATATCAAATTATGTGTGGCACCATACGAAGAACCCTCCGAAAGACTCGAAGAGAAACTCGTCTCAGGTTTTGTAAAATTATGGCTGTTCGTGTTCTTGTGTATGGATCTGAATCTTGGGTACTTACAAAAAAGATCTTACTCATTCAAACCGCTGAAATGAAATGTTTAAGATCCGTAAAAGGATGTAAACGCATGGATAGATTACAAAATGAATCAATAAGAAATGAACTGGATACATTTTCAATAGTCGATAAACTAGAAGAGCACAAATACCATTGGGAAGAACATTTAGACAGAATGGACAATACAAGATTACCCAAAAAGATCAACACCTAAAAACCACATGGAAAAATATCTTTGGGACGGCCAAGAAAACGATGGACTTGAGACCGGAACAGGTCGCATTGACCTAATCCTGGAAAGGAAGAAGAAGAAGGAGGAGAAGATAAAACACCAGAAAATGAATATTACAGTGTAGTGAGCTTTCGTCGACATTGAAATAAAATGTGACTCACGTAAGTAATTATTTTGCAACTAAACAAACACGGCTAACCTATTGAAATAATAACTCTCCATGACGCGAGAGGCTTAGAAGATCCTTAACCTACCAGCCTTTTGTTAACTTCACATTAACTTATCATTTACATAGGCGGTTCATCATCTTCCTCAGCTCTTGTAACAGGTTTAGTCAACCTGGAGTCTCTACATATATTAGCTATTTAAATTTGTTACGATACTGGGTGACACCAGTACCAAACTGGCCGAAATTCGATATCAAAATTTCTTGTTCCATCCCGAATCGAACCAGCACAACTCCCGTGACTCTGCACTAAGGCATCATGATCTTAAACCATTCGGCTATGACGAGATGACAGAAATGGACATATATATATATATATATATATATATATATATATATATATATATATATATACATCAATGTTTGTTTGTTTGTTTGTTTGTTGATTTCTTTGTTCGTATTCTATGCGCGGCCACACCGTTCACCGGATTTTGATGTTTTTTTTTGCAAAATGTTCAGACGATTCCCGGTACGAACATAGGTTATAAGGGGCTTGTAATACTCAACCCCTTGACCACTAAAAAATCACCCTTTGTAGCGAAAAACGTGGAATAATGTCCGTATTTTGACGCTTAAATGGCTTTCGCTGCCTAAACCATAATAAATGTACCTAATTAATCTACACAGAATTGAATATCTCAAAGAACTCTACAAAAAAGTCTGCGACAGCATTTATGTTTACATTTTAAGGATAACTCAATAACCATTTTTGTCTTTCATTGATTCCAAGAAAATCGGGATAAGTAGATTCCCGGGCAAGCGTGGTCTGCCATACCATTCATCCGATTGTGATGGGGCTTTTTGAAAAATGTTCAGAAGATTCCCGAACATAGGCTATAAGAGAGTGGTAATACTCAACCCCTTCACCACTATAAATCACTCTTCGTAGTAAAAATGTGAAATAAAGTCCCTATTTTGATGCTTAAATGGCTTACGCTGCCTAAACCATAACAAATAAACCAAATTATTCTACATAGAATTTAATGCCTCAAAAAACTCTAAAAAATGTCCGCAACATATGTTTATCTCTTACGGATAACTCACAATAACCATTTTTGTCTTTCATTGATGCCAAGAAGATCGGGATAAGCTGATTCCCGGGCAAGCATAGCAGCTCAAGGCTGGTGGTAAAAACACATTAAAATTTGTTTATGAGTAGAAGCGCACGCCGGGTATTAGTTAGTATATATATAAAACAAGTGCGTATCCCCAGTAGGAATTTATTTATTATAAGGGTATATATATATATATATATATATATATATATATATATATATATATATTTAACTGTTATGTTAGCCGCGAGATGGCAGTTGGAACAAATTTCCGCTACCTCTTGTCTGAATTGAGAATACTACATGTATAATAAAATTGTATGCTTGTATTGGAATTCTTGGGTAGCTCAGTTGATTAGAGCGCTAAAGGTACAGACTTTAGAGACTCGAGTTCAAATCCCGACTCAAGCATTCTTTTTTATTTTCATATCACATATATATATATATATATATATATAATATATATATATATATATCTACCTCTCTCTCTCTCTCTCTCTCTCTCTCTCTCTCTCTCTCTCTCTCTTTTGTGATCGATGGGTAAGTCTTTTAGCAATCTTACATTTCAGATTCATTACAAAATTTCAATTTATACTAAAATATTTATTTTGTAATTGTATTTTTACTTGTTACCGAAAGTGTGTTATTTATTTATCTATTTTTTAGCACGCTTCTGTGTTGTTTTCTATGTATTTTTCATTCGCTTATTTGAAATCTTTGTTCGTTTATATGAAATGTACCGAGAAATAAATCAGATACTCGAAACTTATCATAGAATCAGGCACTCAAATAACATATATGGTTGTTAATGATAAGAATAATACATATAATTACAATAGCAATAAACTTAAAATTTTGGGACAAATTTAATTATAAAAAGAAGCTTGAAACGAAAGACTGTTAAACGGAAACTGACTCATAGAACAGAATTCCTCTACAAAATTAACACACAAACAGTGCTTCAGTAAACATTGATGATGGACGAAACTCCGAAAGACCTACGCAATTATGACCCATTCTTTAGAAAGAGCGGTTAACTCTGATTCTAGGTTTAAACATAAACGTCACTTCAAGTGATGAAAATATCACTTAAAATTTGAATAAATTCTTACTAACTTTATTTAGATTATATACTTACTTACTTACTTACTCACTGGCACTATCGAACCCGTAGGTTCATGGCCGCACGGACATAAGCTCTCCACACATCCCTATCCTGAGCTAATGCTTTCCAGTCATTCCCTGTATAATCTACTTCCCTCAAATCATAGTTAATGTTGTTCTCCCACCTCATTCTTGGTCTACCAACTGGGCGTTTTCCTTCTGGCTTTCCTACAAGAAGTTTCCATGCACGTCTTTCATTCCCCATACGCGCAACATGTCCTGCCCATCGCAGTCTACGGGACTTAACTGTTCTTATTATATCTGGCTTCCTATAAAGACCATGTAGTTCATTGTTATGTAGTCTTCTCCATTCACCTGTCTGTTCATCTCTCTTTGGTCCAAAAATTTTCCTAAGAACTTTATTCTCAAATACTCGTAATCTCCTTTCCTCCCTTAAAGTAAGAGTCCATGTTTCGCACCCATATAATATAACTGGTAGAATAATAGTTTTATATATTTTCAGCTTAACGTTTTTTGAAAGGAGTTGGGACATCAAAAGTCTCTGCAATGCATAATAGCATGCATTTCCAGAATTGAGCCTATGTTTAATTTCTTTGTGCATCTCATTCCTATTTGTGATTATTGTTCCTAGGTATTTGAATTCAGCCAATTCCTCAAATACTACATTTTATTTTCAGGCAAACATAGCTGACGGTAATCAAGGACAAAAAGGAATTTGCACTATTTGTTATTGCACTTAAAGAACCAGTAAACTATTAATATACTTGGTCTGTGTATTCTTACCTCTCATGGTAACATCCATCCATCCGTAGTAATTCTGCCCGAAGGCAGGTACTTCACTGTAACCATAGCATTTTCGTGCTATGCTTGCAGTTTTGCAAGGGAATTGTAGGTGTGGTAGCGTCCCGTTTCTTTCCAAACCGGTGAAGGATGATGATGATTATAATGATGATTATGGCCATATGATTTCGGGGACCGTTTGGGCCTTAAAGTTTTCCTGACATTTGTCTTACAGGTGAGGAAAAACCCCGATAAAAACCTCGCCCAGAAAAACTGCCCCGACCGGGGATCGAACCCGGGCCCGCTGCGTGTCAAGGCAGCACGCTACCTTGAGACCACAGCGGTGGACCATGGTAACATAAGAGGTATAAATACACAGACGATGCATCTTAATTATTAAATAAACCTCTTAATGTTACTTCCTGCTGTATTTTGAAGAAAAATTAAACTAATTCACTCCATTTCCAGTACACAAACTAATATGTATGTCTGAGACTGGGTTCGAATTTAATACTTCAAGGAAAGTAACAAAATAATGGATCGGGATATTAGCCGTTTGTACCTAATTTTGCCAGTGATCAATGTTGCGCTTAATAATTCTACATTCAACGTCAGTTCGTTGTATGGAAAGATCGTAATCTCTTACATACATAAGTTTAGTTAGCTCCTCCCGAGAATGAAATGTTCACATGGCCTTGAAATTAATATCTCGGAAACAACATATAAATATTTTTTGTTCGCCTTGTTGAGAGAAAACGCTCACAAGTACAGTATATCGTAGATAAGCGAACCAGTGCTGGTTGTATTTATTCACGCTTTATTTTTTGTAAGCTGCAGCATGCCTCGTTGAATGTAATAACATCCCTCACTCCGGTGCGCTAGATTTAACCCATTTCATTGCAATGCCCTCTTTAAATTGAGCTCCACGACATTAAATATTACCGTCTTGGTAAATATAAATAGCAGTCGTTACGACTTTACAAAATTGCATATATCTCTTGAAGAGAACGTTTTGCTTAAATCCTTGTTTTTTTTCCAGTAATCAAATACATTTTATTTCCTGTCCAACTAGAAAACATTTCATTTTATTGAAGTTACTTCTATGTGCACTTGAGGTTTTTAAAAAATGAAATCCCTTGGGCTTCAAACTGAATGTTAAGTTGAAGATGAACGGAATCCATTGTTGAAGCGAACTCTTTCACACTTGATGGTGCACGTTTACATAGTTAAAATCAAAAGAAGTAGATCCATATAATACTGAGACACTTTTAATAAATAAAGAAAATGGTACAGATAGACAACATATAATAAGTATATATATATATATAGTAATTCCGCTCGAAGGCAGGTCCTTCACTGCAACCATAGCATTTTCATGCTATGCTTTGCAGCTTTACTAGGGAATTGTAGGTGTGGTAGTTTCCCATTGTTTTCCACACCGGTGAAGGATGATGATGATAATGAATATGATATGGATGATGATGATGGCCATACGAATTCAGGGACCGTTTGGGCCTTAAAGTTTTCCTGACATTTGTCTTACAGGTGAGGAAAAACCCCGATAAAAACCTCACACAGAAAAACTGTCCCGATCGGGGATCGAACCCGGGCCCGCAGCGTGACAAGGCAGCACGCTACCTCGAGACCACAGTGGTGTATAGGAAAAGAAATGGAAAATATATATTTCGACAATGGAGAAGTACTAAAACCTAGTATTGAATGTACTTATTTAGGAACAAAATTAGACCATTCAGGTGATAACAGAGTGGAAATTAAAAATTGAATCGCGCAAAAAGAACAAGCAATAAATGCTCTAAGCTCTGTTTGGTGGAAAAAGAATATTACAAAAAATAGAAAATTACAAATATATCTAACCATAATTCAAACCATTTTAACTTATGGTGCTGAAGTTTGGCAAATTCCTATCAAGGAAATGAAAAGAATTTTAGTACATAAATTCATGTTTATGAAGATCAGCTGGAAAATATAGAATGGAATGAATACGAAATAAAGAAATAAGGGAAATCATGGGTGTACAAGAGGAGCCGGACATCATAGACATTATAGAAATGAAAAGATTACTGTCTCAAAACAATGCCAGAGCAAATATTGCCTAAAAATCTTGTGGAATATATTCCAATGGAAAGGAGGAAGAGAGATAGACAGAAGAAAACTTGGATAGAAGGGGTACAAACGGATATACAAGCGGCTATGAATATCAGAAGATTGGAAGAAGATCAATAGATGGACAGAGAGGAATGGCGTTTGGTTTCCGGAAGACGGCGGCAGCTGCAATGACACCGGATGATATATATATATATATATAATATGAATGCTGAAACATCACAGTCGATCAAGGTGGACTTGTGTCTACTAGTTTTTCTATAGTTGTTAAGTTCATGGATACAAACCCGGCCGGAGGCTGTGGATTTAAGCCTAATTATTTTAATTATTACCTAACTCGGAAGAGACGTAATGCTGTGAGATCCATGTCATAAGTTTACGGGACGCATAACCTTGAGACTGAAATAAGAGACGTCTAAATAAAATTCGTTAGAACGTATATACTCAGATTTGGGATCACTCATGACAATATTTGATAAGACAATCGCTAAATTATATATAAGATGTTCCATCTATCTTGTGCACATAAGATAAATTTTATGTTTACACTTATATTTTTCTTTTTGGAGGTAATTTGATAATCGTGGTCTAACATAAGAATTGAGATTTTGTTTATGTAATCCATTCTTGTTCAAAACATAAGTGACATCCTACCTATTTCAAATCGTAAGCCTACTACATTATTTATTCGTTATACTTAAATTTCAATAACGCACTTTAATAAGAAATAATATTAAGACAAGGCATATTTTAAAAGAAATCTAAATTTATATTTGCTCTAAACTCGACTTCGTTATTATCCAGTGTAAGATATATATATATATATATATATATATTAATTGGTGTTTCCCGTATAATGTATCATATTTATATTATTATTATTATTATTTTTATCGTATCATTATTGTTATTACCCTATAAAATGTTGTTTGTACATGGCATTTACATTGCTATATTTATTGTATCTTTAACTGTTTATAATTAGTATAGTGTATATCTATATTTGTCAAATATTTATTTGTATTTGTGCTGGTTGAGTGAAAGAGAGGGCCTTATGGCCTTAACTCTGCCAGAATAAATAAAGTATTATTATTATTATTAGTATTATTATTATTATTATTATTATTATTATTATTATTATTATTATTATTATAAGGTTAATGGAGCCAATATGTTTTATTTCTAATATTCCTCGCAGCCAACACACCTCGCCCTCCATTCAAAGTATTGTATGTCTTAACGAAAAGAAACCGAAACAGCAATTCCATGTACTATATTTATTAAGTTTGTTGCTTTCCAATGTGAGTGGTTGACCAAGTTGTGCAGTGTTCCGTCATGTACTCTAAGGAAAAGAAGGTTGATACAATCATCATTTAAGTGGAATGTCGAAGAAACGCTATTAGAGCAGAGGGTCTTTAGAGGAGGAGATATCCTTAGAGAAACTATTCATGTCGAATGACGTTCACTCGAACATTAATGTAACAGCGATTATTTCATCTTGGGAACGATATCGCCGCACAACACGCACTGGTGAAAATGCAGAAGTTTATGTTGACTGATATAATTGGTGGTATCGAACGTCTAACTGGCATATCGAAATAAGAAAACACATCATTCTATACTTAAAAACCGTAAATTTAATCAGTACCACACGTCTTTTCATCAAGAATTGCATAGTGCGATTTTCAAAACCGTGTAAATTGTGTGAGTGGGGCTGTAACAGTTTTTAAAATTGAAAATAGCACCGTTTTTACCTATATATATATATATATATAATATATATATATATAAATAGGGGTACTGTTGTAGTTGGGTTGTATCCATTTTTAAATCATATTTTATACTTCTAAACTGCTCGGCATAACGCCTGATGAGCAAGCGGCGGGCCAAATATATGTAGTCTAAATGAAACTGGCTGAAATAATCAATAAATGTGCAGTTGGCTCTGAATGTCATAAAAAGTTAACATAATAGGTTTCAATTAGCATTGGATAGGGTGGAAAGTTAATTTACGTAAATACTAAGCACATTCTTGGAGAGTTAAATAATGTACTTTTGAGACATAATCTACGGGCTAAGCTAATATTTCAGTAGATTTTTAACTGATACAAGACCCAAGAACCACCTCGGCTGTTTGACCAAACCAAAAAAAAATAAAAAAACAATGAACTGGACAGTTGCTTATGTAAAGTTTGCTCGAGCTTAAATAACTTCGCTGTAGCTCTTTGACGCAGGCGGTGACGTCAGGATTAGCTTAAGGGATGAATTCACAACAAGGAGATAGGAAAACGAGTAGCTGCAGTTCTCGACAAAAAAAAATCCTGATCGGTATATTGGCCGTTTTGGTCTTTCAGAGAACCTCTTCGATTGTGTATTTACAAGAATAGTCACCACCACGGAATATCTTATGTGATTCTCAAAGCGCGCATTATGTTCAATTCTCTTATCTGTATGGAAATTGTATGTACAATTTAATTGGATGACCTGAAATAATTAAATGTTTATTACGGCACTTCTCTTTTTTGGTTGAATCGACATTTGATTTTACAGATTTCAGAATTATAACTTTGGGAGTGTGTTATTTCTTTGTACATAAAAACATTAACGATACATGTTCAACTTTTATTTAAGAGTGTAATCAAAATACAATGAATAAATTATGTAGTGCTATATCAAAACGTTATGGCATCACTTGTATCTTGAAGAAGAATGGAGTTACATGAACTAAGTTTTCTACTCGTTTTAGCCTGTGGTTCTAAAATTACTTTTAAAATTTTCATGAACATTGTGAACATAAACGTTATTATAGGTGTACAACATAAAGCCTACGCATACAGTTTTATGGGCACTTTTTATTACAGAAATATCCAGATATTATTTGTTTATATTAAAGAGTGCCTTAAATTATCGGACATATGTGTTTGTTATTTATTTATTTATTAAAATTGTAATTTATTGTTAAGGTTACTATTAACTATTTAATTAATTCTATGATTCACGATCCGCCACCTCAAAGACCGTTCACTGACCCAAACCTTAATGGAAAGAATCCAGTTCAAATCTCCAATATTTTAGATTCCTAGGATCTATTCAAGTATCATCCTCCCACTTACCTATGTATTCTTAATTAGATTATCGTTAAAGGTTCCGCAATAAACATTTTACACATTTATAATATCGAGCTACATAAATAGCCCAACTCAATTTTCTAGGCTTAAATGTTGACAATATTAGGCCATTGTCGGTTCTGATAGACTAGTGATAACCTTGCTCGAATCCGGTTGCGAGGATCCCGGATTCGAACCCAACTGTGATCGATGGATTTTTAAGAGCGTAAACATTCTGAACATTACTTTGGAATGGGGTTAAAGCATTAGGTCCAACGTAGTAGATTTACCGCAGTTAGAACAACCTGAAAACATAATTAGGGGCCTCTGACGAAAATGTCTGTCAAAATTTGAATAGCATTGCTAATGACCCGAGTTGTTAAAGATCATAATTAAATATAATTGTAACTATCTTAATATTTGAACATCGACATGAATAACGAGACCTCTCACTGAGAAGCTTCCTCTATCCTCATCTCTTTTTTTCGTCTCAAGACCCAACTTTTAAATAGTTTTACCTTATTAATATAAGATCCATAGAGTACTACAGGCAAAATTATAGTTTTACAAATGTTAATATTCAGATCGTTTGATAAGATCCGATAAAACAGGAGACATTAAACGAACTAGTAATACGAATGTCCTGACTTAACGTGGTACTTAATTTCTCTATGTTTATGAATAAACAACTTAATTACCTTAGATAATCCTTGTTCTAGGTTAATACGAATGTAGAAAATATAAAATACCATTAAAGTACAAATTAAAAAAATAAGTTAATGTTAATTACAAAAGCTACTGAAAAAAGAGGAAGAAATAATGTGTAGAAAGAATTAATATCGAGCAGAGTGATTCAGGAGTTATGAGAGGAGAAAACGCTCCGCGCCGACAAGGGAACTCTAGCGCCATATGCATGTATTAACATCAACAAGTATTATTATTTCTATACCGACAGAAACGGCCTTTTAGTTTTAGGAATCCCCTGATATGGCACTTTTAATATTACCAACTGATAAAAGCTATATATGATATTTATAAGGATAATTACATCCAAGTTAAGACTGAAAATGAAAACTCGGAATGCAGACAAATTAATCAAGGAGTTAGACAAGGATGTGGTCTTTCACCAATGCTCTTCATAAAATACATGAACTCAATTATTAAAGAATGGAGACTACAACCACATGACAGTATACCACTTAATAGATTATATAATTTAGACACCCTATTATTTGCAGATGACATTGTGTTTATAGCGAACTCAGAAGATGACCTACAACGTTCAGTCCACTCTTTTCAGCAAATTGCAATAAACTACAACATGGATATCTCAACAGAAAAATCTAAAGTCATGGCTTTCCTAGGAAAAGGCCCAGTTCGCAGTACAATTGTTATTAATAATAAAATATTAGAACAAACCAACACATTTAACTATCTCGGATACCAAGTTACATACGAAGAAGAAAAAGATTTTAGTCAAAAAATTATAAAATTTAACAGAGTAACAGGAATTATAAATAATATTTTCAGGCCAAACACAGTACAGCAACACACACGAACTAGAATTTAAAAAACACTGGCCAGACCCATATTATGTTACGGCAGTGAGGCCTGGACAATTCGCAGTGTAGATGAACAAAGACTAACTGCGGCAGAAATGAAATTTATGAGACGTACTGCGGGCTATTCAAGGACAGACCATAAAGGAATTCTGAGATTCTCAAAGAATTACAAACAGAATCAGTCATGGAATATGTACAAAAATCCAGAAACAACTGGAAATCTCACGTACGAAGAATGAGCAGAATATGAACATCACGTCAGATCTTAAATTACCAGCCACCAGGCAAGAGATCTTTGGGCAGACCCTTCAAACGTTGGATTGAGACCGTAACAGACCACTAGGTCTATCACATGAAAGGAAGAAGAAGAAGAAGAAGAAGAAGAAGAAGAATAAGAATATTATATTTGAATAATTTTTACTAATCAAAGTTTTGTCTTCATTCAGAAATTTGTTTGTCTTATTATTTCATTGAATTTTGTATTCTTATATGTTTTTAACCCATTTTTTTTAATTCAATGAATATACAAACAAGTTTAACTGGAAGTCGTGAGAAGATTAGGTTACATGTTCGTATGGACAGTTATACAAACGGATGGATGCCCGAATTAATGGATGGTTGGCCATACAAACGGACATAGACACATGGGTGGTCTTTGCATTGTAATTAATTATATGATGGATGGATTGTTGTGAGGCAGTTACCAAGTAGGATTACTGGATCATTTGGTTAATAAACAGAGAAATCAACCACACATTTATCGGTATGTTGGTTTGTCACATAATTATTGATTCGATTCCAAATTAATATGGACCTATAGCCTAGAGAAAATATCACTTATGATTTTTCAAATTAAACTGCTTAGATATAAATTAAATATTCTTTATAGGGAGTTAATTTACTGAGTAACAAACGTAATTCAGTACCCGATCAGGAGATATTTCTTGGTTGAGGTGTTTGCTTCATGTTCGTTAACTTAAGACATTAAAAAAATAACTTCAATGCCCAAATAATCTCGAAAAGCCGTACAAACATAATAATTACCTTCTAATAATTGTGTTGTTTAGTATGAAATTTTTAAATGTCTCGGACATAGTCCTGCTATTAAAATAATGAGTTATCCAGGAGCCCCTACATATACTTGTTAAAGAAGTATTCTATCCAGAAATAAAAATTCTCTCTATATAGGTCCTGTGCCTATAAGTAGAACGTGCCTGACATATGAAGGAAGACGTTAAAATTAAATAGAGTGACAGTTAGTTAAACAAATATGACTACATTCTTACACATATAATGGGTTTATTCCCTTCCCTTACCCGAGTAATCTAAGGCATTAAATCCCTTGGCGCACAGCTATGGGACACGAGCTGGACCAATCCCGAAAGGCAGAACTATTTTCCCATAGAATTTAGACCTCCCAGCATGAAGAATTTGGATAGATACAATAAGCAGCGGCTCGGTTGAAAAAACCTACTACAACGCTGGAGGATCCAAAATCTTAACTACATGGCTGGATGATCTTCTACTTCATCTGTAATTAACACATTTAGATGCGAGTCCGGCTGTGAGGACGAGCGTCGTGTAGGCCTTCCGTGCCATGTAGTGACTTGGATCTTTGTAATTAGTGTTTGTTTTAATCCTTAAACAAATAAAAGTTATTTTTTCAAACCTTCCATCGAACCGCTGTAAAAGTAACTGGAGTAATAGATAACCATATAATTGTTATTGTGTATTGTTAATTAATGTTAAACAAATTTAATAATTTCTACATATTCGTTTCCACTAGTTTACTAAAACATTAATTAAACCGATGTATGTTTTAGGATATTACTACCAATTCAGCCGATAAACGCGTTAATATTGTTATACCTTTGACACGTCATGGCAGATAGTCTGCTGCTGGAATAAAGCTCTGCGTGTACAGATTTGTATAATTAACTTGCAGAAAAGAAGAGCAGAGTTAAAATGACAAGAGGATACATCAGTCGTAAACAGAGAACATGTTTTCTAATTTGTGTGTATGTGTTGTAGCACGTGTGAACAGCAGATGTGTGCTCCAGTTTTCTTGCTCTCTTGATGCTAGCGTTATCTCTGTAATTAATTCACATCTCGCCACGATTTGCACTGATTACTGTGTATACATTACATCTCTATACTTAACGCGAATATCTGTATTCTTCTATAATACAAAAATAATAACTAAGATTAACCTTTAACTGATTTTAAATGATTAAATTAGTATATAAGGAATTAATTTATATTTTATTTGGTAAATTATTTTTAGGAATTAGGCAAAGATTTATTCGCCTGTTTATCAAAAACATCGGTTCATGGTGACTAGTATCTTATTTGAAGAGGCTCTTTAACAAACAAGGTCATTAGGGTAGCAATTTTAATCTGGAAGTGATAGGGCCCACAGATTCTGCTAATCTGCCTCTTATTTCAGATTTTAAATACTTTAGCGTTTTTTTTAAATCTACGACACGGTATTTGCGCTTTACCAGGTAGCCGCATGTGATTCTAAATGAGCCATCTGAAAGCCAAAATAGATAAATGCAGTTGTTTCCATGAGCGTTTTGGCTTCAAGATACTCCTATTGTCATAATTACTAATTGGATAATTAATTCATTAGTAATAATATTAATAATAATTTATTTGTGTTTTACATTATTTATTTGTAAAAACTTCTTAACGTTGAAAATTAACTCACAATCGGGAAATTTCAATTCCAAATTTCGGAATCAGTTACATCACCGTTTTTAGCTTTCTATTTTGCTGCCATAAAGGCACATTCTGTGCCGGAATATTACAATTTATTCCTATATTCACCATTTGTTCACAATATATTACAATTAAAAAAAGTAAATAACAGAAAGTTTACCTCTGTGATCTAGTGGTAACGATGCCTCGGGCGCAGAATGACCAGGTTCGAATCTCAATCGACACGCGTTTCCTAGCAGAGTTATTCCTCAGGAATTTTCATCACATGTAAGACAAAATAAATCAGGAAATTTGCAGGTCCAAGTAGCCTGTACACACTACAACTTCACAATGATCCATGTCATATTCACCGTGTTTAATACGAATTGTACTATAACAAATTTTATTTATTTATTTATTTATTTATTTATTTATTTATTTATTTATTTATTTATTTATTTATTTATTTATTTATTTATTTAGCCTAATGACCTTCTCTTCCACTCATCAGGAAAAACATTATGTCAAATTCAAATACAAATATTAGAGTTATATTAAGTACTGAATAATTATTTGACCAAACTTACAATAATAACACTAAGGTATAATAACACAACTAAGGGAATAATAATTAATATTAAAACTAATAAAATAATTTAACAAAAGAAGTAAAGTTCCTATTAATAATACACGAAAAAATGAAAGCTATAAAACGTAACGAATTAATCTACCGTTTATATACATTGTCCACTGCTGTGGTCTCGAGGTAGCCTGCTGCCTTTTCACGCAGCATGCCCGTGTTCGATCCCCGGTCGGGGCAGTTTTTCTGGGTGATATTTTTATCGGAATTTTTCCTCACCTGTAAGACAAATGTCACGAAACCTTTAAGGCCCCGAAATGATATGGCCATCATCGTCATCATTATAATTATCATCATCATCCTTCACCGGTGTGGATAGCAACCTAGAATTCCCTAGTAAAGCTGCAAGCATAGCATGAAAATGCTATGATTGCAGTGAAGGTCTTGCCTTCGGGCAGAATTACTACGGATATATATTCGTATTGTCTAGAAAATAGCGCCGGTATATAACTGATCATTTACCTACCTGTATATCAATAATATATATGAACCAATATTAAAAATGATTTTCCTGATGACAGGACGTTTCTTTGTGAACCCCGGCAGGGATGAGGTATATAAATGTACCTATAATAGGACAGAGAGAGAGTGAATATATTTTCTTGTGGCCGTTCTCTAATGAGGAAGTAGCGAAAACATAAAATATATTTCCATAGGACCAAGAATATTACTTTTCAAAACGTAAATAATATCATTATCTACTTTGTTATTTGAAATAAACTAAGTATATGGTTTATGGAATCCGAAGTTTCAATTCTATACTCATTAAAGTCCTCTCCGATCTCCGTCCTCGCATATCACAATCCAATTCTTATCTCCAATAACAAGTTACATTAGGCTCTTCCGTAAATTATGATCCATCCTAATGGTGTATCTACCTAATATTTTAAACTCTAAATATTGAAAGCATTTCAACTGTCACATCACCTGCTCATTATGTAAACCTACCTAAAAAGGATTTATTCAGCCGCGACTATCGAGTAACATATTAGATTCCCGAGTCTGCGCAATCACGACCTCTACAATCGAAGGTTCAATAGAGTGCACAATTGAATATTGGCTGACATCTATATATTGTCTTTGTAATATAAAATTTTCAAAACAAAAATTAAATATACCCGAAGCGATCAATTAAGATTTTAAATGTATTATATCAAATAAGATGTTTCCATTTTTTTTAATCTCCTTAAAAGTTTCTTAAAAAACAAATATCTCATGTTTGAAGAGAAAAATTATACGCTCAGACCGGGACTTGAACCCGGGACCCTTGGTTCTCTAGACCAAGTGCTCTACCAACTGAGCTACCTGAGCAAGTACCGATCTAAACGCAAATATTTCTCTATATACATTGTAATTCCCATCCACCAAATGCTGTGAAGCCATGCTTCTATCTTGCAAATGGCGGCTCCTTTATTAAGAAGACATATTTGGGAATTATACATTACAGCCAGTACGGCTTTTTCCAAGTTTTAATTATTGATTTCGTACATCTCAATGATGGATAAATCATATTTCAAGAGAAAAATTATACGCTCAGACCGGGACTTGAACCCGGGACCCTTTGTTCTCTAGACCAAGTGCTCTACCTACTGAGCTACCTGAGCAAGTACCGATCTAAACGCAAATATTTCTCTATATACATTGTAATTCCCATCCACCAAATGCTGTGAAGCCATGCTTCTATCTTGCAAATGGCGGCTCCTTTATTAAGAAGACATATTTGGGAATTATACATTACAGCCAGTACGGCTGTACTGTATAAATCCCAAATATGTCTTCTTAATAAAGGAGCCGCCATTTGCAAGATGGAAGCATGGCTTCACAGCATTTGGTGGATGGGAATTACAATGTATATAGAGAAATATTTGCGTTTAGATCGGTACTTGCTCAGGTAGCTCAGTTGGTAGAGCACTTGGTCTAGAGAACCAAGGGTCCCGGGTTCAAGTCCCGGTCTGAGCGTATAATTTTTCTCTTCAAATATGATTTATCCATCATTGAGATGTACGAAATCAATAATTAAAACTTGGAAAAAGCCGTACTGGCTGTAATGTATAATTCCCAAATATGTCTTCTTAATAAAGGAGCCGCCATTTGCAATATAGAAGCATGGCTTCACAGCATTTGGTGGATGGGAATTACAATGTATATAGAGAAATATTTGCGTTTAGATCGGTACTTGCTCAGGTAGCTCAGTTGGTAGAGCACTTGGTCTAGAGAACCAAGGGTCCCGGGTTCAAGTCTCGGTCTGAGCGTATAATTTTTCTCTTCAAATATGATTTATCCATCATTGAGATGTACGAAATCAATAATTAAAACTTGGAAAAAGCCGTACTGGCTGTAATGTATAATTCCCAAATATGTCTTCTTAATAAAGGAGCCGCCATTTGCAATATAGAAGCATGGCTTCACAGCATTTGGTGGATGGGAATTACAATGTATATAGAGAAATATTTGCGTTTAGATCGGTACTTGCTCAGGTAGCTCAGTTGGTAGAGCACTTGGTCTAGAGAACCAAGGGTCCCGGGTTCAAGTCCCGGTCTGAGCGTATAATTTTTCTCTTCAAATATGATTTATCCATCATTGAGATGTACGAAATCAATAATTAAAACTTGAAAAAAAGCCGTACTGGCTGTAATGTATAATTCCCAAATATGTCTTCTTAATAAAGGAGCCGCCATTTGCAAGATAGAAGCATGGCTTCACAGCATTTGGTGGATGGGAATTAAAATGTATATAGAGAAATATTTGCGTTTAGATCGGTACTTGCTCAGGTAGCTCAGTTGGTAGAGCACTTGGTCTAGAGAACCAAGGGTCCCGGGTTCAAGTCCCGGTCTGAGCGTATAATTTTTCTCTTCAAATATGATTTATCCATCATTGAGATGTACGAAATCAATAATTTAAAAATATCTCATGGACTGAACTCAGGGTGTCAGGGTTCGAAGACAGATGATTTGGTTCAGAGCCACAGCATCCTGGAATTCTGTATAACACTGGTTAATAACAAAAATCATCAGAAATAAAAATAGGCGGAATGTACTGAGATTGGTGTGTTGATTTCAAATATTAAATTTAATTTTTCTTAGCACGTGTATTTATTTATCTCAAATAACTATAGTTATTTGAGATAATTAGATTGGATGATAGACTGTCATCCATGCCGAAGTGATACCTCCAGAATATAAGCTTCTCACAAACAGAAAGAATATTTTATCTACATCATTGTTAACAATTTCTTATATTTAGTTGGACTACTTCCTTCTAGACATAGAAAGGGACATATTAAAGGATGATGTCAGAGTTTTCCATTTCTGTATAAGGAAATACATCTTACATAAAAATTGTGGTTTATAGTCCAGTGGTTTGTTGTCATAACATTAATCCTGTTTCCAGTATCTATCCTCAAACCACAACTTAAACACAAGATCACAATATAGTATTTTGCTTAATATACCGCAACATAGGACATCACATCACTTCATGTCATATACTATTTTCATTTCACGCAACTGGAATTCCCTACCACAAGAAACAAGAGGCTGTCGGTCATTGACATCTTTTAAAAGAAATCTAAATTTAAATTTGCTCTAACCTCGACTTCATTATTACCCACTGAAGGTATATATATATATTAATTGGTGTTTCACGTATAATTTATCATATTTATATTATTATTATATTAATATTATTATTATCGTAAGTATTATTATTATTATTATTATCCTATAAAATGTTGTTTGTACATGAAATTTACATTGCTACATATAATGTATCTTTAACTGTTTATAATTAGTATAGTGTATACCTATATTTGTCAAATATTTATTTGTATTTGTACTGGTTGAGTGGAACAGAATTCATTATGACCTTAACTCTGCCAGAATAATTAAATCATTATTATTATTATTATTATTTTTATTAATGCCTCATTTAGATAACTGCATGAAGAGCAGATTGAAGACTTATTCATTGCCTAGTCACAGCTAAGTCTAAAAGCTATAATTCTCCATAATGTTATATTGAAAAATTCCATTCCAGTTCTCCACTCTTTGCATCTCAAACAAATCTATGACAACATGAACATGCTATTAGAAGCACTTAATTAGAATCGTTACCAGAATATCTCTGGATATCTCAAGGTTATTGGCATTTTGACAGGCATGCAAGCTGACTTCACAAGATTTTGCTGATTCCTATGCCTTTGGGGTAACTACAATATATATCAGCATTATATTAAACGTGGTGTAGAACTAAGGAATATTATGAACCAGGAGAGCGTTAAATTAAATTTAATCCCTTGTCAATCCCAAAAAGGTATTTATTTATTCTCTATATATAAAATTGGGATTTATAACGTGCATAGCAAAAAATAATACAATAAAGAAGATTAATGTTCAACGATTTCTGAGAAACAAATTTCCTGAACACAGTGAAATAAAATTAAAGAAGGTGTTTAAATTCAAGAAATCTTTAAAGTTGAAGCTTTTTTTAATAATATGAAAGACAAATAATAAGCACTTTGGGAAACCTTCAAATGGGTATTAAGTAATTTGGTAAGTATGAACTCAAGTCCTGTTTTTAAAAATGACATCAGAAAACTTCTTGAATCATAACCTTAGATATCATATATAATTAGATATATAATTAAAAGTTAACATGTAGCATTCCCATCTATAATCATTCCCAGAATCGTTGTGCATTTCCGAGCAAATTGAAGGTAACTCGTCAACGAGTACACGACCAATTGCGCATGTAATGGATGTTGCTCCTAGCTCCGTTTGGAATATTATGCATGAACAACAACTACATGCATACCACCGCCAAAGAGTACATTCACTATTGCCAGCCGATTTTGCTCCAAGTGTTGAGTTGTGTTCGTGGTTTCTGCACGGCTGCATCAACGAGTCCCTATTTCCACGACGCATTCTCCTCACAGATGAATGTACATTTACTAGGGATTGTGTACTCCATTCACGAAACAGCCATGTCTGGAGAGACGAAACCCCTCATGCCGCGCATGTCCAGAGATTCCAAAACAGATTTTCAATTAATGTGTGTGTGTAGGTATTCTAGATGTTCATGTGATTGGATCGTACATACTTCCATCCAGGCTAACAGGTTCCATCTACTTGATCTTTCTACAACAAGTATTGGGTATATTGTTGGATGTTGTGCCATTCAACGCCCGTCAAGACATGTAGTTTCAGGATGACGGTGTACCACCTCACTTTTCACTTCATGTTCGGGGACATCTGGACCGACGATTCGAAAAAAGATGGATAGGCCGAGGTGGTCCAATTGCATGCTACCACGATCACCGGATTTGACTATATTGTACTTTTTTCTCCGGGGTTGTATGAAAGGTTTGGTTTAAGACAGTCCTGTAGAGACAGAAGAAGATATGGTGGCACGATTTGTGATTTCTGCAGGAGAGATTGCAGATACACCATGTGTTATAGAGCGAATATACCAAAACAAGTTTCGTAGATACAACGAAGTTGCTAGTCACCACATTGTACCGCTTTTTTAGTGGATCTGAATGTTAAGCATCAATTAAAAAGGGCGAAAACAGTTTACATTTAACAGTAAACAAAGGTGTTCGTGAAAAATTATTCAGTTTCCATTTTCTTTATTTGGTTATTAATGAGTTGAATTGTAAAACAAGTAATGTACTGTGTCATGCCTCATAATAAATTACTTGTAAAAGTGGTCGTGTTAAAAACATGTTTTCAAATTGCTGTAGCACGGAAACGGTAAGTTTCCGGACTTGGCTTCCATTTCTATATATTATTAACCCAGTCCCCTCTACAAGTCCTAGAAGTTTGTAAGGGGAATTTTAGAGCACGGTTTATACTAAAAGCTGTATATGGTGAAAAAAAATTGAAACATATTTTCGTAATCAGCATGAAAATTAGGTATAGACACACAAATTTTTATTTCTGATGGTTAAAAAAAGTTTGATTTTGTAGACCAGTGTAAATCGTAATGAATATTTACGTCTCCTGGCATGTTTACATCATGTTATTTTACATACATTTCATTAGTTTAACAACTGAACGAATTCACTGTTCTGTTATTTATATATTCATTTCAGAGCAACTTGTATGCATTTATCTTTTTTATTTTATTTTGCTGTTTAATTAGCTTCCAAATAAATTATTTTTGTCGACGTTCAGGCATAAATTCTACCATTATTGTTATTATTATCATTATTCTTATTATTATTGTCATTATTATTATTATTATTATTATTACTAATAATAATAATAATATTCTATTATTATTGTTATTATTATTATTATTATTATTATTATTATTATTATTATTATTATTATTATTATTATTATACAATAATCAGAAGCATTATTACCTATGGAGCTGATGTGTGGGCTTTAAAAGTACAAATGAAAAAAAAAAATACTCGCCACTGAAATGGACTACTGGAGACGTGCTGCAAGAATATCCAGGAAGGATAAAATCAGAAATTCATATATAAAAGAAAAAATTCAGGTACAATATTCAATATTAAACAACATGAAAGCAGAATAACGGCTTGTGAAATGAGATTCATGCGCAGAACAGCGGCGGTTATCACCCAGATGGGGACTCGGAAAAACCCGAGGAACACCGATATCTCATACAAAGAATTGAAGACCTACGCCAAGCCCTCTGGTCACATATATAAACAGTACGCCCAAAACTAAATTTGAAACACCATCTTGAAAGAATGAGTTCAAATCGGATCCCCAAAGCTGTTTATAATTATATACCAAGAGGACGAAGATCACTGGGCCGTCCTATGAAACGCTGGAGGGAAAATTTTCTATAGGATCGTAACAGGCCTTGGCCTAATACTTGGAAGGAAGAAGAAGATTTTATATAGAATAAACAATTAAATTGGTACGGACACATTAGAAGGATGGAAGAAGGAAGACTACCTAAGGTAATCATGGATTGGGAACCACAGGGAAGGAAAAAGAAGGGTAGACCTAATATTACGTGAATTCAGGGAATCAATGAAACTAAGAGGGAATGGGAAATAGAAGAAGATACGTATATGGATGAACAGACAAGAATGGAAAAATGTGTTGAAACAAATGTGTAGTTAACTGTGAACATGGGTACCGGAAAAATGTATATTCATTGTAAAAAGACGGAATAATAACAAAAGTGTTATTATTATTATTGTTATTATTATTATTATTATTATTATTATTATTATTATTATTATATAGTTTTAAATAACGACGGGATAAATAACAAAACATATGGGGAGAAAAGTGATTACTTCTGCAGAGTACATGTGATATCGCGGCTGCCGGTTTCTCTAAACCTGACGCTGCAGTATGAGCTATGAAAGAATAGCTAGCTAATTTTGTGTTCACGCAAACAAATACATCAAGTTGGTAGGAGAAAGAATGTTACCTCCTGAAAAGCTCGAAAAATATGTTACCATCAACAGCATTTGGCACATTATTTTCTTGGGTAAATGTACATTGTACACTGTAGGGAAGTCACAGTACATACTGTAAAAGTAATATTATCAGTTAGTGAACTACCTAAATACTTGGTAACATTTTTTTCTAACTAACGAAGTCCTCACTAGACTTAATGTGAGGTATTTTGACTGCTAATCACATATTTCTATAGACTTTTGACTCGAACGTAAGTTGTAATAAATCAAGTGTGCAGTTATGGCTGGAATTGCATTTGCTGGCAAAATGTGGGAGTGACACATCCCTTATATTCTGTTGTGATTATAATATGTTAACCTCTGAAACAATAGAGAGCTAGAGTTGTGGTCAGCTTCGTTCGTGTCATCTCCGTTCTTTTGACACAGGTCGATACTACAGCTTCCAGAAATTCCTTGCAACAAACCGTGGTGTATTTACACCAGTTTGCGTTATGAGACCGCATTATATATTCATGTATGTTACCTTATTCCAGTTCCTCACTGCATCCTGATCTCAGGTCACCTGCAAAACACTTTGAAGGGGATGTTCTGGCCACGAGAAGTAAAACATACTGTTCACATTAAAACAAGTAGCCGTTTATTGAAAGTCATGAATTAATTCACACGTTGAAAAGATTAAATGTATCGAGCGAAATGTGTTATGTGTTAGCGTATGAGACTCGTGTTCGGAATAGCTCTAGTTCAGACTACAGTGACCAACCAACTGACAGCATCTTTTTCCTTGTTTTCTTCAATCGTAATACAAATTGTAGATTTGAATTTCGTCTCCAGAATCTGTTTAATAACAATTATCATTCCATTCTATCAATCAGTCAAATTCGGTGTTATAACAGCTGTCGCCGTCTTCCGGAAATCAAACATCATTCCTCTATGTTCATTCACTGGTTCGGTTTTAATCTTCAGTGTTCATAGCTGTTTGTATTCCCTCCTTTCAAACCTTTCTCGGTCGCCACTTTCTTCTTATATCTGTTTGTATTCTTAATATAATTTGGCAATCTTTCTTCTGACATTCTCTTAACATGACTATCCATTGTATAGTCTTTCTATTGTATAATACCTATTATATCTGATTTACCTTGCATTCCATAACTTCTCTTATGTCCTTATTTCTTTTCTTTTTTTATTCCTGGCTTTCCAGCGATCTCTCGCACTATCAATATAATTATAATCAGATCGTTTCATCAGAAAAACGCACGGAAATACAGCTTTTCTCACAGCCTATTGGATAAATTGAATATACCGGATGAAATATAACTGTATACGTACTGTAATTTATAAAATTAAAATATTACAAAATAATAAAACTATATTTCTAGATTGTGTATTAAAATTTCATCAATATTTCAGGCACAAATAATTATTTTTATCAAAAAATTAAACATATAATAATTTTCTAATTTACAATTATTTTTCACAATATATTTTTGAGAACTTTACTTACTTTACCTACTGGCACCATCGAACCCGTAGGTTCATTGCCGCACGGACAAAAGGTCTCCTTACATCCCTATCCTGAGCTAATGCTTTCCAATCATTCCCTGTATAATCTACTTCTCTCAAATCATAGTTAATGTTATTCTTCCACCTCATTCTTGGTCTACAAACTGGGCGTTTTCCTTCTGGCTTTCCTAAAAGAATCTTCCATTCAAGTCTTTCACTCCCCATACATGCAACATGTCCTGCCCATCGCAGTCTACGAGACTTAATTGTTCTTGTTATATCTGACTTCCTATAAGGACCATGTAGTTCATTGTGAACTTTACAATATAAAAAATACTCTTTCTAAAACTTTAATGTTACATTCCGATGAATGGAGGCCAAGTATTTTTATAATAATAGTAACTTATTTAAGCCTTCAGAGTTAAGCCTTCTCTTCTACTCTGTTAATGAAAAGTATTAAACACAGAAAAAGATTACATAAGATCCTAATATATACAACTATAAGTAAACATTTATACAAATTAAACTGAAATTTTGATGAATAAAATCCCTAGGGACTATAAATGTATACATATATATTTTTTGAATTTGAGGCAATATTAAATTCATATAATAAACAGGTTATAATATGAAAATTAATTTTGAATGTAAATAACTGTAACAGAGAGTGAGCATGACAGAGTTAAATTTATATATTTTCTAATTTATTTAATTTTTACTTGAATTTAATTTTTAGATACTTTGATTTCTATGAACATATCGCATCCAGGATGTTTCGTTTCACTGACAGGATGTGTAAGTCTTGTTTATTATTTGTGTGTTTGTATTATATGTGGAAATTATATACTTTAATTTGTAGTTAAACATAAAACCTCCATGACACGACAGGCCTAGAAGGCCATTGGCCTACCAGCCGGCTGCTGGCCTCACATCCAGATACTACATAGGTAGACGGTTATTCAGGGGTGACCTGTGGTCAGTATGTCGTGTCCTCCAGACGTTATAGCTGGTTTTTCTCGACATGCAGCCGCTATTTATTGCAGCTACATAAATGCCTCGCGCTGCTCGGTTGGCACCGCCCGGTCCCATATTGGCCGAAATTCTACGAGAAAATATGTTCTCGCATGGAGACTCGAGCCAGCACACGTCCCGTAGCTCTGCGCCAAGGCATCTAGCCTTAAACACTGGGCTACGGCGCAGGACTGAAAGTATTTATTATGAGCAGAATTGTTTGTAATCAAATTCCAACCTTGCATTTTCTTTATAACTGGGGAAAATCACAATCGAATCTCAGCCATATTGTTGGCCTCAGTGTTTGAAGAAGGGACCTTTCTAATAAGAGTTCAAACGCTAGCATCTAAGCCAAATCGTTCGATTCTTCATTGTTAACAGGCTATATTTTTCTCTAGACACAGATCGTTACAAATTTTCCAATTAGGAACTATTTTCTCGAACTCCTGTGTTATGTTGCACTGTTATTCTGAAAACAAAAAATAACAGTAATGCATTAATGTTTAAAACCACGAAAAGGAAGGTTTGATAGCACTGGATCTGAAAACTTCATGTGAATGGTAATTTCAGGATTGTTTTATTTTAGAAAACTAACATTTACATTAATGAACCATTTCATCTGATCTATGATCTCTAGATTTCAGAATACGAATAGGCATAAACTGAGAATTCCGTAATATTCCGAAGCTTTGGACAGGTTAATATAATGATAATATAATGATATTGTGAAAGATAAAGCAAACTTTAATACTTCTTTCCTATTTCTCATAAGTGGGCAATATTTCATCTACATCCGGAATATTACATACACTCAATCTAGGATTTAAAGAGAGATCAGGGCTTTCTTGGTTCAGGTTAGGGGCATGGACATTTTTTAAAAATTAGCGACGATCACGGTATGCGAATATGTCCAATGTGTGGGAGCTTTGAAGACGAGATACATATACTAGGAAAATGTAACGATTGAGAATGTTGGAGGCATCAGTTGTTACCGGAAAGATTTCTAAATTCAAATCGTGGAAAATTGGCATACTGCGAGTTACTGTTGAATCCAGAAAATTGGATAAACCTGGGTACATATCTGGACAAAACGCGGAAAATAAGAACAACACTTATTCAGGAATAAATAAATATGTTAATAAATTGCAATACCATTAATTCTTAATAATTGTACATAACTAAGTTAATGTATAATGTAATTGTATTGATATATAATTGTAATATTATTGTTTTTTTTAAACTTCAACTTATTGGAACGGACTGTCAACAGCACGTATGGCTTACTGCCCGTGCGATCCATATTTGTAGTAGTAGTAGTAGGACTTTATTAGACAAAAAGTAAGATATTTACAATATTATTTACAAATATGGGTCGCACGGGCAGTAAGCCGTACGTGCTGTTGGCAGTCCGTTACAATAAAGTAATAATTGGTACTAGTGTAAAGAAAAATAAACAAATACAGCAATAACATTACAATTAAATAAAGAAAACACAATAAAACTATTACCATTAAATAATAACACAATAGCATTATTCAATAAAAACATTAACATTACAATTACATAAAGAAAACACAATAATATTACAATTAAGTAATAACACAATAGCAATAACATTACAATAATAATATTACAATTAAATAATAACACAATAGCATATTTGTAAATAACATTGTATGTACCTTACTTTTAGTTTAATAAAGTCCTTATATATATACTTTATAAAAATCAACTGCAGGACTTCACGTCCATCCAACTTCATTTATACTGCAGTATTATCCAATGAGTCAGTTCGTTCAAAAAGAGTAACGCATTGAATATGTGACACATAATTATTAGGTTTACTAAGACCATGGTCATGTGGAGTACAACTGATTATAGAGAAGTTTCGAATAAAGCTGATCATGACTCTGAATCATATGAACATATTTTACAAACATTATTAAATATATGTAAATAGAAACTATCTGCCATATATTTCAATTGATATGGACAACATTCCAAATTTGAATACATTATGTTTGGTCAAAATGGTCAATAACGTATCAGAAACAAACAATTGGACTAAAATGTGGTGACTAAAAATGTCTGCTCCAAATAAGATTGACAAAGTAAATCTGAAAGAAATGGTCTACTGAACAAAATATTAGCTAATCATAAATCTAACTTATATCGACATATGTACTCTTTTAACAGTTATCCAAGAGGTAAATCTTTCTATTATTAATTATTCCTGAATCTTTTATAGAAATGGATTTTCACTTTCACAAGTAATCAGTAAGGGAAAACTTATTATGGTATTTAGACGTACTGTAGTTTTGTAAGGTACAAATCTAACGAGAATGAGATAATGTTTTCAAATTATTGAACCAGTGTTCTATTTCAAGTTATTTCCCTAACGATCACTTTCCCAAGTACGTGTACTGCAATAGGTAGTTATAAGAGAGCGTGATTACAGAGCAGACACTGTGCTGCTGATTACAAGAACACCCTAAATAATAACTGTTTTAAAGCAGTAAGGCAATTTCCTTATTTTAATCCACGAGTCATCATGTAGCGTTCAGAGTAAGTTGTACTGAGCACGCAGTGTGTGCCAACATATAATTTAAAAATTAAAATACTCTATTTACTACAAACCGGTGCAATATTTGCAGGTCTGTATTTCGATAAAAGGCTCAAATAATGTACCTTTCATTATATTGGAGCAACAAACTACAAAGGCAAAGGAACAAAAATAATGATTATTACCTTGTACTATAGAAAGGCTTGTGATCAGTTATGCAGAAAATAAACTTATTTTAACATACATACATAAGACTGCAGATCTTAACCATTTGTGGCTTTCAGTTCTATATCTGTTAATGTTAAAAATAACAGTAGAACTCGGATGATAGCAAGCACAATAGCATAACACATTTTATCTAACTGTTGCAGCATTATGATTAACGAAAGAACATGTCATATTCTCCCAGAATCCCTCCAAAATTTGAGAATTATTAGGACTAATGTATTGATAAATGACTTGATACTTCTTTGACTTATTTATTGACAGCCACAAAATATTCAGGAGAAAAATATTCACAATGGTAATAATAATACAATTTATGAAACATTCTGTATTATATATGAATAACATTCTCTAAAAAAACATAAAATTGTGTCAAATTTTACTACGATAACAAATGGAGTAATGCGTCTTTCCCATACATTAATGAGTACAAAATAATTGGAGTGGCAGAACATTAATCTACTTTATTTCTAACATTTTTAAATTAGCTCAGTCATCTACCCAAGGAACCATCTACTAACTGAGAGTTAGAGAATGCCACTAAGATTCAATTTATCACCTTTGTTCAGAACTTAATTGTATCAATAAAAATTAAATTAAAACTTTTTAAAACATTATCGAGGTTTAGAAATAATGGTCTTCGTTCCTGAGAAGTGGATTAGTGTCTCCCTTCCTACACACCTACTGAAATTCCCGCATGGACAGTGTTAAAGTGGTTGGATTGCATTCAGGTTATTTTTTGCAGACTTCTAAATCGAATTATGTTAATAGCCTGAAATACTACAATGCAATGTTTACTTCTTCACAAATATTCATATTTTAAATGGCGCCCAACCAACTGAACTCACCTACATGATATAAGATTATTACAAGAATAAATTTAAAATAAAATAAAACGATCCTATTAAAAGGTCTGTCGTATATAATTTGGGTTAAGAAAGCAGTAACAAACATTCGATTCTTGTTTAATTCAAATGTGACTCATTCTTAAAATCCAATGAGAATGAGGTGCGCCTTTATATTAGGTACGCTTACCCGAATATATTTCTTAGAGTTTTGTTTCATAATAGGGCATATAAGTTTACATTATTTTACAAATCTGTAATAATGACGATAATACGAGTAATATGTTCAAATTATTATTTTATTGCTGTCAATAAACGGTTTTTTGCTCTTATAGATGTGAGAGGATACAGCATCTTATATATGAAAAGAAAATTAGATATCGGTAATAATTTGAATATGTAGAACTTGACCGAAAGACTAGAACAGCGGTGACCAACTCATCCTCTTTGTGCAAGAGCACGTGTGCACGACGGAAGAGCAGCTCAAATATAACCAATAAACGATAAATGAAGGGGAGGGAGGTTTGTGACGCGGCGCCACGTTAACAATGTGGCTTTGCTGTCTAAAGTAATGTCAGTTTGCTAGGATTCTCGGCGTAATCATGCCGGACCATGCAGCAGATTTAAATCTGCGTTCGTCATCCTCAATCGTTTATTATAATCGGCAACGGTAATATGTATACTTATTTACTGAATATAAAGAAAGGCAAAATATTTAGTGTGTCTGAAAGTTGTTACTAACGTGAGAAAGTTCAATATTCAGATATATTATTCTAGATACCATGCGAATTATAAGGATACGACCGTAAAGCCGAGATCGAAAAGCTAAGGAAAACTTCAACCGTGACTGCACAGAATAGTGTACATTTATTTAATTACTCTTAATATATTTTTAAATGTATTTATTAGCATTAGTTGAAATTTTAGTCATCACACATTATAATTATAATTATTATATATATATATCACATGGCCATCAATCATATGGCCATTATCATCATCATCATTCTTATAATTATCATCATCACTATCATCATCATACTTCACCGGTGAGGAAAGTAACGGGAAACTACTACACCTACAATTTTCTAGTAAAGCTGCAAAGCATAGCATGAAAATGTTATGATTGCAGTGAAAGACCTGCCGTCCGGCAGAATTACTATGGATGGATATATATATTCCGTTATTCCCCGAATGTGGTTAGATCGCTCCCTATTAGGAGTGTTTAATCGAGCATAATTTAGTTCTTAATAATTATATATAAATTAATTAATGTATAATGCTATTGTGTTATTATTTAATTGTAATATTACTGTGTTTTCTTTATGTAATTATAATGTTATTGTTTTTTTAGTGTATAATGTTATTGTGTTATTATTTAATTGTAATATTATTGCGTTTTTTTGTGTAATTGTAATGTTATTGCTTTTTTTTGTTTTGTTGTTTATTTTTCTTCACACTAGTAGCAATTATTTCTTTATTGTAACGGACTGTCAAAAGCACGTACGGCTTACTGCCCGTGCGACCCATATTTGTAAATAATATTGTAAATATCTTACTTTTGTCTAATAAAGTCCTACTACTACTACTAGTTCTGCTCATCTATCCACACATGTCAGTATTTTTATTATTATTATTATTATTATTATTATTATTATTATTATTATTATTATTATTATTATTATTATTATTATTATTATTATTACTTACTTACTTACTTACTCACTGGCACTATCGAACCCGTAGGTTCATGGCCGCACGGACATAAGCTCTCCATACATCCCTATCCTGAGCTAATGCTTTCCAATCATTCCCTGTATAATCTACTTCCCTCAAATCATTGTTAATGTTGTTCTCCCACCTCATTCTTGGTCTACCAACTGGGCGTTTTCCTTCTGGCTTTCCTACAAGAAGTTTCCATGCACGTCTTTCATTCCCCATACGCGCAACATGTCCTGCCCATCGCAGTCTACGGGACTTAACTGTTCTTATTATATCTGGCTTCCTATAAAGACCATGTAGTTCATTGTTATGTAGTCTTCTCCATTCACCTGTCTGTTCATCTCTCTTTGGTCCAAAAATTTTCCTAAGAACTTTATTCTCAAATACTCGTAATCTCCTTTCCTCCCTTAAAGTAAGAGTCCATGTTTCGCACCCATATAATATAACTGGTAGAATAATAGTTTTATATATTTTCAGCTTAACATTTTTTGAAAGGAGTTGGGACATCAAAAGTCTCTGCAATGCATAATAGCATGCATTTCCAGAATAGAATTGAGCCTATGTTTAATTTCTTTGTGCATCTCATTCCTATTTGTGATTATTGTTCCTAGGTATTTGAATTCAGCCAATTCCTCAAAATTTCCCTCATTTGTCATTAGCTGTCATTTCCATTATATAATGTATTTCTACGTGAGGACCATATATTTAGTTTTACTGATATTTACTTCCAGTCCTAATTTCTTAGTGTTACTCAATAGTGTGTGCGTGTTGGCCTTTAGTATCTCCTCGCTATCGGCCAGTAGTACTACATCATCAGCATAAACTAACAGCTTATTAATACCATTCAGTTGTAAGCCTTCCTCATTCTCTAAAGATTTAATGGCATGCTCTAGTACAAAATTAAATAGTAGAGGAGATAGTGCATCTCCTTGCTTCAACCCATTCTGGATTTCAAAAGTGTCTGAAAACTGTTTGCCTACACGCACCCTACTCGTTGAGCCATTTAGACACATTCGTATAAGTCTAACTAACTTTTTGGGAATTCCGAACTCCAGCAGGATACTATATAACTTCTCCCTCTTAATTGAATCATATGCTTTTTGGAAGTCTACGTATAGTTGATGTACAGTACCATTATATTCCCATTTCTTTTCTAAAATCTGTCTTATACTAAAAATCTGATCTGTTGTAGACCTGTTTCTTCTAAATGCACATTGATGATCTCCTAGAATGTCATCATTTATTATTATTATTATTATTATTATTATTATTGTTCCAGGCAAAATCGTCAGCTTCTGAGTCAGTTGTTCGTATCAGCTAGCAAAATCGCAAAGTATATTGGGAAATCACGACGCAGGTTGTCTGATTGCGAATTTATGAAAGACTGTAGAAAATTGCAGCTGAATTGTTATGCCCTAATCAGATTGAGTTATTTGACGCAATTGTTACTCGCTGTTCACACTATCTTGCTGGTGATATTTTGCACAAGTTAATGGAGTTTGCAAGTAATTTTATTGTACTTTCCTTAGCTTCTATTTGGCTTTAAACAGTTTTTTTCTTACCTTTATTTTTAACTATTTATTATTTTTTAATTAAACATTATAGTATATAGTATATATATATATATATATATATGTGTGTATATATATATATCCACCGCTGTGGACTTCGAGGTAGCATGGTGCCTTTCACGAAGCGAGACCGGGTTCGATTCCCGGTCGGGATAGGCTCCTGGGTGAGTTTTTTTTCGGGATTTTTCCTCACCTGTAAGACAGATCTCAGGACGCGTATGGCCCAACGGTCCCCGAAAATTATTCAGCCATCATCATCATTCCTATAATTACCATTAAAATCCTTCACCGGTGTGGAAAGCAACGGGAAGCTGCCGCACCTACCATACAATTCCCTTGTAAAGCTGCAAAGCATAGCATGAACATACTCTGCCCTCGAGCAGAATTACTATATATATATATATATATATATATATATATATATATATATATATTGTACTAGATTTGCTTTGGTAGCATAATCGATAGCGCACTGGGGTATTAATCCAAAGGCCCGGGTTCAAATCTGGTCCAAGCATTTATTTTCCTTTTCATGTCATATATACACCCAAAAGAAAATTTTAACATACTTACATTATATACCAACTTTAAATCCACAACAATTTACAATTATAAATCACTTATAGAAATGTATAAATAAGCTCAACGAAATAATTGACATATGTTAATAAAATATGGAACTCTAAATTAAACTGTTGATATATTTAGCACAGTACGCCTACAAATGGTAGTTTCTGTGAGAGGTGTGAACTTCGAACTATAAGTTACAGAATAACAGTTAAATCTAGCGCCAATACGAGGTAAAACAACGGGCACTAACAAGTTATCATTTTTAGAAGAAGCTGTAGAAAATATCGATCTTTCATGGACGTTCACTTGTTCGGTAACCACATATGGCACAGGCTATGGTAGGGTGTAGCTTGGGAATTGTGTAGTTTCTCAAAGGCAAACTAAAAGATCAGACAGTCTGGAGAATCCATTGCATCATTCATTTAGAAAATCTATGTTCTAAAAGCGTTTTGCCGAGTGAAGTGATGAGTGTTGTAAACAAAATCACGTCCCAAAAAGTTCTAGACACATTTTGATTGCGAGTATGTGACTTGCCCTACTTTCTGTGAAGTGCAATGGTTCATCAGGGAAAAATTATTGAATCTATTCTTCGAGTTTCTTGATGTAAATAATAGACTCAATATATTATACAAATACTCGTATGTATTGAGAATGCTGTACGTCTATTATAACAATAAATCATAGCATTGCGATGTGAGTTTAAAACTATTTTATCCTCATTCAAAGCTAAACATAATTCTCTAGATAGATAGATAGATGAAAAGCTCTGTGGCCATCACTTAAATGTTGGCGGTGAGCGATCCATTTTGGTCCTCCTTAATAGGTAGAACTCCGGGTACCTGTAAAATACATTAGCCCCGGTTTAAGTTTTGAATTCAAATTTGAAGTTAATTAGCAGAGTGAAGTCGGAAGCGGACCTTTTGGGGTTCTATTCCAGCATTTGCTCTTTGGATTGAGGGAAACCGCTTAAAACCTCAATCGGTATTCATTTAAAACATTGGTGATAGCTATTCAAATTAATATATTTTCAACATTAAAAGCATCGAATATGACACGATGCCAAGGAATGGTTTAATGTTTCTGAAATATGACTAGCCGTTTCTGAGAGACGGCTGCACACTTCTCCACCAGTGATGCTCCTGCTTACTCGCGGAGTGCACACTGCACTTCGTAAGTGCATCTGAGCTGTTCACCGCTGGACTAGAAGAATATCGTATAAAACGGTTGGAAAATGGTTTAAGATTGCTAACTAGAACAGGTACAGAATATTTAAAGAGGTAACCGTCTCTAGGAAGATCACTTAAAAAATCGATACAACACATTTAAACCTAACATAAAATTTTGGTCTAACACCTGGACATATATGATGATGATGATGATGATGGATTATTGTTCTGCTTAGAAGAGGAATTACTGATGTAGGGGGCCAAACGATATGACTGACACTCGTATTCGAAAGGCTCCAATTTCAAATCCCGCTGCCTATTAAACTGACAAAATAATTGTTTTATTCTTATAACTGTTCCTTTGATATTAATTTGCTCTACAATTTTTGCTGGTTTCCCTTAGTCATCTAAGAGATTTCTAAGTAGGAATGGTAAATATGATAATTGATATTCTGCCATAATTAATTTAAGAAAATAATGCAATTTGCATTCATAAAATATAATGGTCCACCGCTTTGGTCACGAGGTAGCGTGCTGCCTCGTCACGCAGTGGGCTCGCGTTCGAACCCCGGTCGGGGCAGTTCTTCTGGGTGAGGTTTTTATCGGAGTTTTTACTCGCCTGTAAGACAAATGTCAGGAAAACGTTAAGGCCCAAACGGTCCCCGAAATCATATGGTCATAATCACCATCATCCTTATTATTATCATCATCATCCTTCACCGGTGTGGAAAGCAACGGGAAGCTACCACACCTACAATTCCCTAGTAAAACTGCAAGCATAGCATGAAAATGTTATTACTGCAGTCAAGGACCTGCCTTCGGGCAGAATTACTACGGATGGATATGATAATAAGTCGTAATGTGTTCATATAGTTCAATGGTACACCCTAATATCGTAGACGCGATTTGACCAAATATATTTAAATGCTCGATTGCCTGAATATAAAGTTGATATAAGAAACTACTACTTATATAACTCTGAAGACAGAATTTGTTATAACGACAAAGAGAGTTTTATATCGTTTGAAGTTTACTCAAAAATAAATATTTAGTTTTATTTTTCATATCCATTTGTGTATAATGTACATGAATTAGTGTCTAATGAAACAAATACCCTTAAAGTTTCATATTTAAACGGAAAAAAAAGATAAATCCAAGTCACGAGAACATTTTTGATTCTGATAAAATTATGAAAACGTGGAAAAAACTATCGTCCGTTAAATTGTCATAGTATTCTACATACTGAAGACTGCTTTGTCTGTAATTGAAACATTTAAGCCCAAAGGACATTGTCGATCAGGAAGACCTCTTAAAAGACTGTGGGTGAGGTCGAAACAGGTCTGCAGATGCTAATTCGTAACAGATTATCATCATGATGAATATTCCTTTTTAATTCTTTTGAATTAAACAAAATAATATTATAGAAGTTAAAGATAGAAAGAGAGAAAAAATGAATATTATTATTTGTGTTTGTTTTATGTTGTTATGAACAGAACTCTTGGTGACGTGACTGCAGCTAATTAATGAAGTGAGGTAATAATAATCTGAGTGCAGAGTGAAAATGGGAAAAGCCAGGAGACAAAACATAAATAACCCAACGTTATTGATGATGAATATCCGGCATGTCTCGTTACCTTGGTCTACTTTATAAATATGTATGTTTTTATTCAGCCGCTAATGGCTTCTCTTTAATACGCACACCACCTGATTAAGCAAATACACTTCAATTCACCGTCCCACACTCAACCTAACTTTCAATACATTTATGTTAAAAAAAGTGCTGCCTTGTCACGCAGCGGACCCGGGCTCGTGGGTGCGGGTTTTCAGGTTTTTCCTCACCTGTAAGACAAATGTCAGGAAGATTAGGGCCCAACGTACCCGAAAATTATCCGGCCATCATCATCATTCCTATCATTATCATTAAAATCTTTCACCAGTGTGGAAAGCAACGGGAAGCTACCACACCTATAATTCACCAGTAAAGCTGCAACGCATTGCATGAAAATGCTATGATTGCAGTGAAAGAATTGTCCGGGTAGAATTATTATGGATGGATGAATGAATGTTAAAAAATTATGTTTTGTTTGTCCACGGCCTTGTAGTAGCTATAAGCCTATATGTACAACAAAATGTCCTTTATTACAATAACGTAAATAAAAACTAAATGAAGTAAAAATATCGTAATGATGAAAGCACTAAAAAGAACGAACGTCCGTACATAGATTTAAACTTACAAATTAATAATTTAAACATAATAACAATTAAGTCTCGTAGACTGGGTTTGGCAGGACATGTGGCACGTATGGGGGATGAAAGTGGTTCATGGAAGCTTCTTGTAGGAAAACCAGAGGGAAAACGCCCAGTTGGTAGATCCACAAATGTGGTGGGAGAATAACATTATCCATGATTTGAATGAAACATATTGTAGAGGATATGATTGGAAAACATTAGCTCAGAATAGGGATATACGGAGAATTTATGTCCGCGGACATGAACTTGCGGTTTCGATAGAGTCGTGAGTTAGTTAATGTTACAGTAATATACAGATTACTTTTTATACGCTCTTCTTAAATTGTTTCAAGGATTGAAGAAACCATTGAAGGCTGTTGCAGGCAGGTTATTTCGGATATCTGTAGTAATATTTACAAAAGCACATCACGTATCCCTTCTTTGCTTCTACGTAGGATTTTGAAATTACGATCATTCCTGCTACAGTGCATGGGTTTTTGAACCTAACGTGCATATCCATCGATGTACTATTTTGCATATAGGATATGCACAGTGCACTTATTATTTACTTTTTCAATAAAATTTTTTTCAGCCTTAATGAATTTAGCTGCACTTTCTAATCTGTATGGATCCCATTTGGTCGTGAAGGTAACTTGAATGCGACTCGTTAGTCTCTTGGGAAGATTGTTGTTTACGTAAGCACAGTAGGTACTGCTACACCAGTATAGGCTGGGGGATATGTAAATTGACACATGAAATAGTCACTGAATATAGGTTGCACGTATTGTAATGGTGAAGAATATGTTTACGTATCACAGAGTTCTCTTTTCACTTACGTGCTGAATACACTGTCTGTGTCTGATAAAACACAGCTACAGTTTCGTTGTTCGCTGTTGCCCTCTGCGTTCGGTTGTTGTGCTAACATAGTCTACGAGAACAGTACTTACAAACAGTAAACATTACTTTATTGGACTTTTCCATTCTTTAGTCATTTCTTTTAATTAGCACTTCATTTTTTCAATATATAATTTATAAAATATAGCTTTCCATGCTTTCCCGATGATATTTACTTATTTGTTCCATACAAAGATACTGGACGGACATAACCTAAGAATTTACAACAATTTTCCTGGGAAGATATTCTCTCACAATATTTTTAAGCAGAGCATTAAATAAAATTTGTTTTACGCGACTTATACTTGTATCATCATTTTAAAATCTTGATATAGCTTTATTATACTTTTGCAATTCTTAGGAAGATGCGTAGATGGATCCATGTTTATTGAGGCCCTCTATCCAATATAAATATTTTACTTAGATAGTGTACAGCTTGTAAAAGTAGTCTGTATTTTTAAGCAGAGCATTAAATAAAACTTGTTTTACGCGACTTATACTTGTATCACCATTTTAAAATCTTGATATAGCTTTATTATACTTTTGCAATTCTTAGGAAGATGCGTAGATGGATCCATGTTTAGTGAGGCCCTCTATCCAATATAAATATCTTACTTAGATAGTGTACAGCTTGTAAAAGTAGTCTGTATTTTTAAGCAGAGCATTAAATAAAACTTGTTTTACGCGACTTATACTTGTATCACCATTTTAAAATCTTGATATAGCTTTATAATACTTTTGCAATTCTTAGGAAGATGCGTAGATGGATCCATGTTTAGTGAGGCCCTCCATCCAATATAAATATCTTACTTAGATAGTGTGCAACGTGTAAACGTAGTCTGTATTTTTAAGCAGAGCATTAAATAAAACTTGTTTTACGCGACTTATACTTGTATCATCATTTTAAAATCTTGATATAGCTTTATTATACTTTTGCAATTCTTACAAAGATGCGTAGATGGATCCATGTTTAGTGAGGCCCTCTATCCAATATAAATATCTTACTTAGATAGTGTACAGCTTGTAAAAGTAGTCTGTAATTTTAAGCAGAGCATTAAATAAAACTTGTTTTACGTGACTTATACTTGTATCACCATTTTAAAATCTTGATAACTTATAGGTTTTATTATACTTTTGCAATTCTTAGGAAGATGCTTTGATAGATCCATGTTTAGTGAGGCCCTCTATCCAATTTAAATATCTTACTTAGATAGTGTACAGCTTGTAAAAGTAGTCTGTCTCTGGTAACACTTTAACATATTATATTAACATTATTTTTATTCTTCTATAACAGTTGATCTGACGGGGGTTTTAAACCTAGCGGTCTGTTCGTATTTTCGACAGAAGTAGCCTACGTATTGATACCATGTTTCACCTTCTCGCTTACACAAGACACGCCACTGAAACATTAAAACGTACACCTTTTGTGTACACATTAAAAGTATGCATCACCTACGTAATGTGGTCTGCTCAAGTTTCTTAAATAAAATTTATCATAAAACACCATATATCGCCTGACTGTGTTGAGTCGTGTGACAATGTAACACACACAGTATTTATTAATTTCTGTAGGCCTAATATATTTAATCCTTTTTGCAATGTGGAAAATCTATAAGAAAGAATAGACATTTTATCTGGGCTGCTAAATATATTTAATTCTTCATATTCTTCATTACACAATTTTTGCTACCGTGAACACTGTTTAGTGACGATTGCTTTTATGTCAGTTCACATTTCAATACTGAAACATATTAGTGACTATAACACGTATCGAATAAGCTCTTAGGAGAAAAATAACATTTCATGTTCAAAATATAAAATTACTCTTAAAAAATTAATGTCATAAATGTTCCTCAATAAATACGATTTCCAGGTTTTAAAGAAGATGATTACAAATAATTAGCATCCAAGAATAAAATATAAAAGTTCGTTACGCCTACACTAGGGCCTAAATGCCATAATAATAAAATACTATAAAAAACCGATGAAGGATATACATATATACGTGTTTATTAAATCAGAAAATAGGACATAAATAACCGCATTGAAATACAATTTAGTCTTTTCAGAAAGGACCTTTTAAATATAAAAAACGAATAAAAATCTATAATGTTTTATATCCTGGATCAAAACCATGTCACAAGATTCCAGTTATATCAACATTATTTACTCAGGAAGATCAGAGATGACCACATTACATAAGGGTGAAGTGAGTTGCAAGAAGTGAAAGTGGAACAAAGTTTTCCATTTTGACATAGATTAAGGTTTTGAACTAGATCATGTGAAAGTGTAAATGAAAACCGATGAAAAAACCCCACATGTATTGAAGGGAAAAAGCTAACTTTCCACCCAAGTTTCCCCCGATTAGAAACTTAAAATTTATCATATAAATATTCGCGTTTTTTTAACGAAAAAAGAACGGTGAGGGGGACCGAAGGGTTCGGTTCCCCCTGCGGACAAGAGCAGCTCTACATGGGTAATATGAAACTTTATCTTTATCATTCTTTAAATGGTCATGTTACATTCATAAATTTAATTAAAGGACCAAATGGTCCACAGAACTTAGAATAATGACCAAAGTTGATTCTTTTAAATTATAGTTTTCTCTCTCTGAATTTTATGAGTTTTTAGTATTTTGACGCTTTTCAATATGACGATTTTAGCTGATTTTAATAAGTTGTTTTATATGTTGTTGATCTAATATTACTTTATGTTTTGATTTTTTTCAAATAAATATGTCATTTTATTGTTTACTGTGTTTTAACACCTAAACCAAGGCCAACCGCTCGGGCCAAAGACCACTTAAACTAAGAGATCTTTTACGCTACGTTAGGGCTGGGCTTAACTGTCCACGCGTAACAAAGTTCATTACTTTCTCTCTTTCAGAGGAATAAAAATACCTCAAGAGGATAATTTTTATTAAACTACAAATTCATTTCATGCAGGGATAGAAGAGGAATTAAAGAAACCAATATTTATGATACAGTAAATCAGTCAGACAATGGGAAACATGCTACATCATCATGACCTCAGAGGGAGCTGAGAAACTCCAACCATCGCTAAGTGGCGAAACGAGTAGAATAACAGTACATCACTCCATGGTTTCCGACAGCTGAACACCATAATTCCATTACTACACCGCGGTAAAGATTATGAAAACGTTCCAATAGCTTATGTGGAAAGATATCATAAGGAAGAGCAAATATAAATCTCTCTAAAATCTATATAGTGTTTTAAAACAGTCCTGGAAATTTCAAACCAATTCAATTATTTAAGAGCAATTTTTTACGTGGCAAATTTTTAATTTTCTACAATAATGAAAAGAGAAAGCTGAAAAAATATTGTGCAAATAAATACAAACCAAAGTCAACAAAATTATTTATTCAGAATTTCCTTCCTAATAAATTGGACGGCTTTATGCAATAAGCGACTATGCGCCATTACGAAAGTTTCCAGGATAATGCGTTTAAAGTTTTTATTTTACATTTTAAACTCTTGTAAGAGCTGTTTAATTACTTTTGACTTGATAATAACTTATGTTGTATATACTGATTAATACTGTATGAGTAAAAATAATTTATATTTATTTTAAAGGTTATACTTCACATAGACGTAATGAGACTGATGTCATAATCATTCTGGATCAATCAGTTAAGCACCACAAAAATTAAAAAAAAAACAGGAAAGCTGTAACAATTTTAAAAACTAATTGTTTTATTCCTTAGATGAAAAAATCGATAGAGATCCAACAACTCCCGCATTAAATTTTTATTATTAAATACAATACGTTTTTAAGAGTCATATACATGAATAATAATATTCTTAAGTAACTGTAAACAATATTTAAAATAAGTGGAACAACAGTAAGAAATACAAGTAATTTATCTCATGTTTTTAACAACTTATGTATTATTCACATTGAATTTTTTTATTTTTAAAAAATAAGAGAACGAATTTTACTAACTGACAAACAGTGGATCTCTTAACTCTGTCGTCTATTAAAATGACCTTTAATTGACAAGCGCCTGACTTTTTTATCATTATGTTTATGAAATAGGACTTCATGTATGAAAAATGTATGATTCACATAATGAATAAAACTCTTACATACCTGCATGAGACAGAGAACGCCTTTCCGTTTTCAACGCAGTTCTTATAGACCATATCTACAATTTTCTGACTCTGGATGTCACTTACAACATTAAAATTCAGTGACTTGACTATCAAGATTATTTATTGTATCGCCAAACCAATAATGCTCAACAGTATAAAAGCGGGAACATTTGGCGCTAAGCTGTATGATGCAAAATTTAGATTAGTATTTATAGCCGATTGTGGTATAAGACAGATTCTCTGATAGGACTGATGGCGTTTAAATGTTTATATAATAAGAATCTATATTTAAATATTTGGCGCTAACAGTGTGTTTACACTTAGGGCCTACTTCATGAGCCAGTGCAACAGATATAATCAAAATCTCAATTTTTATGTGGCGCTTAGCCGATCGTTGCACAACGCCGTCCAATTGTATTCTGTGATGCCAGTATTTCTCTTATTATGAAGACCACAACTTTAAGTTTTTAATTGTTTTATTAATCTCAAGTAAACTTATTAAATAAGATTTATTGTTTGCAAGTTCGGATCACTTGAAGTTGATTAAGCACAATATTATTTTTAATAGCAACCAATGATCAAAAGATCAATTAATTACAAATCATAATATTCTCTCTAGGTTCATCGCTGTGTTCTCGAGATAGTGTGCTGTCTTGTCACACAGCGGGCCCGGGTTGGAGCCCCGATCGGGACAATTTCCCGGGTGAGGTTTTCATCGGAGTTTTTCCTCTCCTGTAAGACAAATGTCAGGAAACTTTAAAGCCCAAGCGGTCCCAAACAACATATGGCCATCGTAATCATCATTATTCATATTCATCTTAGATTAAGCTTAGAATTAAAGACACTCCTGGCGCACCAGTATCATCATCACTCATCGTATCATCGGGGCAACCTAACCCCGACTTCCAGACGCCCCAAACTCAGAAATGGGTTACAATTACACCATGCCAAGAGAGAACACCAGAAATGTTCAAAAGCACAACCTGGGGCATTAGAAACATGTTTTCTCTAATTGTTTGTTCTTTGCCTGATTTTAACCTCTCACTTGTAGTTACTTCACCTGCTCCTTTCGGGCCTTGCTTGAATACAACCTCTCGGTTATGGAGCCTTAACTTGGATCACAAACATACTATACTAGTCACACAAGGACATAGAGAATTATCGTTAAGCTCAAAGGCGGAGCAACATCCGAAGAATTACCAACATGAAAGTCGTAAGTTTGTCAATGTGAAAGCTGTAATAGCATTTATTCACTAATAACGTACGTTACTTGGGTAAAGACATTTTAAAGATCAGAAAATATCCTCTTCATGTTGATGTTGCAAAAACGTATTCAAACGTTTTATGAAAATATGACTCTCCTGCAAGTTAAAATTTTACTTAAAACAACGGGCCGTTTTACGTTTACATCGAAGAGATGTTAGACGTAAATGTGTTGTGACAGACTATGAAATTGACTCAAAATGGATTTATGACCGTCTCGGTATTCGCGTGGCTAGCGCGGCTGCCCCGATTGGACTCCAGTTTCGAATACTGCGGTTCCAGATGGATATTGGTGGCGGGCATATCGGGATATTTCGGGTCCTTCTCGGGGTTGTCCCTTTACTGAATATCATCCCACCAACACTCTACATTCACCCGCCCTTCCTATTCAAATATTTCATTTCTCATCAATTCATTTGATATCAGCCTTCACAACATCCATGTTACGAAAAATATTTTGATTGGGAATATATAGATTTTGAAAATGTGTGGTAAGCTCACCAGGGTGCTGCTTCACGCCTCTAAGCCTGAGCAAAAAAAAAGGTCACAAGGGGTCAATGGGAGCGTATTAGTCCCTCCTCCTGACCAAGGTCCATCCCAAATATGACAGTGTGGGTCATGGGTAATAGAACCTGGTATATCGGACCTGGAAGACGACCTACAACTGCCATAACACTGTAGAGTAATCTGTCATTTTATTCATCTCCATAATACTGAGATAGAGCAATAGATATTTCAGATCACAGTGCTGAATGAAGAAGTAAGAAAGGAAGTATTTTTCGGCGGTGTTAGCTATTCATGTTTCTACTTCTGTAAGGTTTATTTCATTTCCAAGAATCTTTAAGGAAATACAAATAATTAAATAAAATTATACTTTAATTAAATAAAAAAAAAAGGTAGTTTTATTTGATTTTCATATTTATTATATAATTCAGTGACAGCTGTTTCGGTACACTGTACCTTCTTCAGACATGTTAACAAATTATGAATTGTGTTCCAACTGATCTAAGCAACAATACAACAATATTTAAATATTTTTTTTATTTAACAAAGGGGTTTCATTCAAATCAAGTTGAGAATTTAACAGTTTTTTACTACTTTTAAATTTATTAATTTCTACAGCCTCCAAAAGATGTAACTTCTTACCCTTATCACAAATATGTAAAATTTCAAAATTTGGATCGAAACAATGATTAAATTGGAATAGGTGGTTAGCATATTTTGAATTATCTAAATTTCTGTTATACTCGTATGTACTCATTTTTTCCTTTATCCGAGAGATAAAAGGTCTACCCGTTTGTCCTATATAGACATTGTCACATGTGCCACACTTCAATTTATATACACCTGATAATTTTTCTTTTTTTGTTTTGGTTTTATTGTTTTTTATTATATTTTGTAGAGTTTTATTAGTTTTAAATGCCACATTAATGTTCAACTTTTTAAAGTGTTTAGATATTTTATTTGAAAGTGGGCCTATGTATGACAGTACGACATATTTCTTTATGTTTTTTTTGGGTAAAGGAAAAACTTTGTTAATTGCTTTTTTGTAATTAACCTTCTTAATTAAACATTCTATAATTTCAGGGTCGTAGCCATTATTAACAGCCAATTGTTTAATAATATTCAATTCATTATTATATTCCAAGGGTGAAAGAGGGATATTTAAAAGTCTATGAATGTAACTATTAAAGGCTGCCATCTCATGAGTATATGAGTGAAGAGAAAAACTATGGATAGTGGTATCAGTATGAGATGGTTTGTGAAAGATATCAAACTCAAACTTATTATTAATGTGTTTTATTGATAAATCCAAGAAATTTATACTATTATTTGTTTCTAATTCCATTGTGAAATTAATACTTCTGTGAATGTTATTAATAAAATTTAAAAAGAAATTGAATTGTCTTTTGGTTCCTGTGAAGCCTGCTATGACATCATCTACATAACGATACCAAAATAGAACATTTCTAGCTAATACATTCTTATGTATGGTTTGTTCTAAGACATCCATAAAAATGTCTGCCAAAAGAGGGCTCAACGGATCACCCATAATCAAACCATCTTTAGCTATGTAAAATATGTTATTAAATTCAAAGTATTTTTGATGTAAGCATGTTTTAAGAGTGTGTAATATTTCTTCAACTACAAAACCATTCACTTTATTAGTTAGTAACATTCTATTAAAAATTAATTAATTAATTAATTATTAATCAAAATTACTTTGAATTTAATAACAAATTGTACATAGCTAAAGATGGTTTGATTATGGGTGATCCGTTGAGCCCTCTTTTGGCAGAGACTTTTATGGATGACTTAGAACAAACTATACATAAGAATTTATTAGCTAGAAATGTTCTATTTCGGTATCGTTATGTAGATGATGTCATAGCAGGCTTCACAGGAACCAAAAGACAACTGAATTCCTTTTTAAATTTTATTAATAACATTCACAGGAGTATTAATTTCACAATGGAATTAGAAACAAATAATAGAATAAATTTCTTGGATTTATCAATAAAACACATTGATAATAAGTTTGAGTTTGGTATATTTCACAAACCATCTCATACTGTTACCACTATCCATAGTACTTCTCTTCACTCATATACTCATAAGATGGCAGCCTTTAATAGTTATATTCATAGACTTTTAAATATCCCTCTTTCACCATTGGAATATAATAATGAATTGAATATTATTAAACAATTGGCTGTTAATAATGGCTACGACCCTGAAATTATAGAATGTTTAATTAAGAAGGTTCATTACAAAAAAGCAATTAACAAAGTTTTTCCTTTACCCAAAAAAACATAAAGAAATATGTCGTAATGTCATACATAGGCCCACTTTCAAATAAAATATCTAAACACTTTGAAAAGTTGAACATTAATGTGGCATTTAAAACTAATAAAACTCTACAAAATATAATAAAAAACAATAAAACCAAAACATAAAAAGAAAATTTATCAGGTGTATATAAATTGAAGTGTGGCACATGTGACAATGTCTATATAGAACAAACTGGTAGAATTTTATCTCTCGGATAAAGGAACACATGAGAGCATATAACAGAAATTTAGATAATTCAAATTATACTAACCACCTATTCCAATTTAATCATTGTTTCGATCCAAATTTTGAAATTTTACATATTTGTGATAAGGGTAAGATGTTACATCTTTTGGAGGCTGTAGAAATTAATAAATTTAAAAGTAGTAAAAAACTGTTAAATTCTCAACTTGATTTGAATGAATCCCCTTTGTTAAATTAAAAAAAAAATATATAAATATTGTTGTATTGTTGCTTAGATCAGTTGGAACACAATTCATAATTTGTTAACATGTCTGAAGAAGGTACAGTGTACCGAAACAGCTGTCACTGAATTATATAATAAATATGAAAATCAAATAAAACTACGTTTTATTTTTATTTAATTAATACATATGGATTTTCATCAAGTAAACACCAACTCAATTGATTAAAATTATATAATTTAAACAGACATTTCTTCTTCCTTAATACTAAAACTGACATAAATCTCAATCACTATAAACGGTTACGTAACAAGACTACTCGAACTATCAGAAACGCCAAACTTAGACATCTATACAGCCTTACTGAACCTAATAACAATAATCCAGATATTTGGAAAAATCTGAATAAAATGGGTGTAAGAAGGAAAGACACACAGGTAGAAAAACTACCTGTTTCTCTGAACACACTTAATAACCACTTTACAAGCACATTCTTTACTCCTAAAGACAAAACACACACAATAAGTGAACTACTATTGACAAATCCACCAGACAGAGAACATTTCCATTTTTCATATCTTACAGAAAATGACATAAAGAAAGCTCTCAAACGAATAAAAACAAAAGCAGAAGATACTGACCGTATAAATATCACTCTACTTAACAAAATAATCGACGATATACTACCTACAATAACTCATGTTTTCAACTCCTCACTACAGACCACTATATATCCCACATTATGGAAGCAAGCAATTGTACGCCCACTCCCGAAAGTAAAAACTCCCTTAACTCCTAACGATTTTCGACCCATTAGTATATTACCTACCCTTTCAAAAGCTTTGGAACGATTAGTCCATAAACAACTGATTGACTACCTAACTGAACACGACCTTTTAGATCAATACCAATCAGGCTTCAGGACAGGACACAATACAAATACTGCTCTACTAAATACTGAGATTGCCGAGCATATATCAGGTTCGCCAGGAGAAGGGATGTGCGCTACCAAGATGCGCAATGGAAAGGGTAAAGAAGGAAGGGGTAACCACACGGAACACAGGAACATTGGCAGGCTTCACAAATGTTCGTAAGCGGGAAGGAGCACGAAGATGATAACTGAACCGCAAAAGGCACTTTCGGTTCAAAAGCTCCCGCTACACCCTCCGGGTAAAACGAAAAAGTCCATAGACTTCCAAATAAAGTCCAGAGAAGCAATCCCACGTTGGGAGGGGAACATAAGCACTATTGGATTCCAGCGGTAACTTCAAAGCAAATCTTCCATCGTCCCCAATATCACGATCACCACACCTGCTTTCATGTAGACTATACCAGCGCTGAAAAATAGACTCCAATTTGCTTCAGCCGCCATAGCACAACATTGCGGCGTTCCAGGTGAAGACTCGGGTGACGATAATCCTCGGATTGCCGGATCGCAATCCCGTTCCACCGCTTTCCAGGAATCCATAGTTCCAAAGCCACTATGTCGGTCAGCTGGGCACTCGGGGGTCGGCCGGATCCTCCAAGCGCTCGACTGCCGAATACTCCAGGCATATGAACTGTAGAACTGCCAACGTTTTAAGGAAAGGTAGGCATACAAACTGAAACAAAGAACAGGCGAAAACAGGAAAGCAGAACCATAGATATGCTTAATTTAACATGTGTCGTAATACAAAGTATAGCTTTAACATTCAACCTTTTTCATTAAAAAAAAAACAAACTTGGAATTACTCCGTAGCGTTACACAATATGACTTGACAAGCGTTTTACAACATAGGGTTCAGACCATTTGAACATAAGTTTTCCGATGCGTTGTTCATCAGTAATACATTCTACTATCCCAAACGAAAATATATACATATATAAACAAACTACGTAAACTAAGATTGACATTCTCTGGACAAATGCCCATACCGCTGACATTTCCAACACTGTGGATTCTTTTTTGAATACGCAGAAGGACGATTTGCCGAAGTATTAGATTTATTTAAATTGTCAGCTTTACTTCTTTCACTAAAGTCCCTCTGTTTTTCAGCAATTTCGAAATCCGCCACTTTTTCTGGCTAAGAGACACATTTCGGCTACATTCTGAGGTCTTGTAGCAAAAATCAAATGCTGTCTAGTAGCCGGGGACATATTTTGCAGAATAAGATCCATTAACTTTTCTTCAGAAAATAAAGGATTCAACATAAGTGCAGCTCCTTGCATATTGGCGATAAATTCCAACAAAGATTCCTTAGGCATTTGGAATCGACGTGACACAAATTTAATCCAAAAGTCTTCCAACAATCTAGGAGGCAACAATGAACACTTCACATGTTCTAAACTTTCCATCCAAGAGAATCTCAATTTAACAACTTCACTCCAGATTTTCAATAAAATTCCTCCGATGCAACTCAAAATCGAGTTTACAAAATACTCATCGGGAACCAATTTCAATTCGAAAATCGAGTTAATTTTGATGAGGAAGACCACTAGCGATTCCTTATCTTCACCATCACAGGGATCTACCTTTCCAATCAACTCTCGGAAAATCCGCTGATTATTCTGCTCCATAAAAGAAGAAAGGTTGGAGACAGTTCCACTAGATAAATCTTTGATAGAGCTAAGTCTACGATCACTCAAATCCTCTTGAGTTGCGTTATCTACAATGAACTTACGTTTTATTAATATTTGTTCAGGCTGGGAGAGAGAATTCATATGATCTTTAAGCCGCTGACGTAATGTGTTTACATCACCTTCAACCTCTATACCTAGCAGGCCTAATTCACAAACGAGCTTATCTCTGGATATTACATCCACCCAGCTAGGCATGTTTATAAAGTATGATAGACACAAGATGTAAACAACAATAAGCGAACGTAGTATTACTTGCATAAATCAGTCTCTGTTTTGGAACGAAGAAAGATGAATCAATGTTTACGTAATGTACAACAAACACGTAAACCAGTACTTAATAACTTCAACATAAGTACAGCATATCTTTCAATATGAAAAATACAAAGTAAACACTTTGTTACCATTTGGGCGCAATTAAACCCAAAAAACCAAAACCCTTAACCACGCTCTGCTACCATTTTGTAGCGACCTGGTTGAACCAACCACGCGCTGCTTACCATTTTGTACGTAGAGAGAGAGAAAGAGTACGAATACGAATACGTTACTGCTACCTTCCGGGATCGCTGGGTTATAATACTGCTGTACTTAGTATAGGGTTCCAAACATTCAACGAAGTTATTTACAACAAAACAGCCTGCCTCGGGCCCATAGAAGGCGGCTAACCATTCATCTATCTTTTCCACTTGAACATGCATATGAATATAACACTGATTATAATTTGCATGGATTGAACTAATTTCGTTATGGGATAGAGAACAATGGCTATTCTTTAAATAAGAACAAGGGGCGTAACATAAAATATTGGTTTTTAATACAAAATAAGTGTGGATTATTATAAAAAAAAATAAAGTAATATAAATAACAGAACTATATCTTGGAACAATCAATCAAACCCCAATGGTAAACAAAACATAATAAGATAACGACATACCATTCTAACAATCACACTCATACGTCTCTAAGCAGAATCGGAAATCCTTCTTCCATGCTGACTTAGATTAAATTAAATCCAACCATTCTTCGGTTTACAATCCACATGCTTATCTTCTGCATTACCATGCTAACTTCGCCCTTTGCATGGTACACCAGAGTAGGATTCCAACACTGAATCCACTCGTAAAGAACCCAAACGCCACTTGTTAGGCCGATCGACTGACTGCTCAAGTCCACTGAGATTGCCGAGCATATATCAGGTTCGCCAGGAGAAGGGATGTGCGCTACCAAGATGCGCAATGGAAAGGGTAAAGAAGGAAGGGGTAACCACACGGAACACAGGAACATTGGCAGGCTTCACAAATGTTCGTAAGCGGGAAGGAGCACGAAGATGATAACTGAACCGCAAAAGGCACTTTCGGTTCACGCCCACTCCCGAAAGTAAAAACTCCCTTAACTCCTAACGATTTTCGACCCATTAGTATATTACCTACCCTTTCAAAAGCTTTGGAACGATTAGTCCATAAACAACTGATTGACTACCTAACTGAACACGACCTTTTAGATCAATACCAATCAGGCTTCAGGACAGGACACAATACAAATACTGCTCTACTAAATATATGTGAAGACATACGCGAAGCATCTGATAATCGAAAACTTACTATTCGTACACTACTTGACTTTAGTAAACATTTGACACGGTAGACTTGGACTTATTGTTGCTTAAACTAAAAAAACTCTCACTTTCTGACAGTGTCACGCAATGGTTCAACTCCTACCTTTGTGAGCGCCAGCAATATGTTGTAGTACGACGTTAGAAAAGCAAACCTCGCTCTGCGTAACACTTGTCCGGGATCGAGTTTTGTTGATGCTGTATTTATTAATGTGATCGTGATGTTCAAAGATGTTATCAGCAAGAAAGCAGCCTGCCTCGGGCCCATGAAAGGCGGCTATTAATTCATCTTTCTTTCCCTGATGAACATACATACAAATATAGATACTGATTATTAAATGCCTACAGTGAGTGATTTTGTTACAGGATAGTGAGCAATACTATACTTGAATAATAACAAGGGGCGTAGAGTAAAAAGATAACCTTTTAATATAAACAAGTTTGATTGTAAAACAAAATAATAAATTAATAACAAAAGATGATGCTTGATCAATCAATCAAGCTTAGCTTGTAAAAACAACTAAATAAATACCATACCATACATAATGCCACAGTCACACAGATGTCCAAGCTTTTTTAGGAATGCCTTCTTCCGTACATAGCTGGACTTAACTCAGAATCGACCTCTTCTCGGTCTTAATCAACTTGTCTATATATGTAGACCACCATATTAACTTCCTAACTGCATGGTGAACTAGATTTGGATTCGACTTTTGAATCCACTTTCAAATAACTAAACGCCACTTGCTAGGCTGATCGAATGATGATGTTCGGTAAGAGTACACTGCCTATAACGGTTCGCAAATAGGGGGGATATGCGCTGTAGAGATGCGCGGTAGAAAGGATGAAAAGGGAAGGGTTAGCCACACGGAAAAGAGGACATTGGCATAGTTCACAAATGTTCTGTAGTAGGGAGGAAAACAAAGATACTATACTGAACCGTAAAAAGGCACTTTCGGTTCAATAACTCCCCCTGCGCCCCCCGGGTAAAAAGAAACAGTCCATAAACTTCAAAGTAATGTCCAATAGAAGAATCCCACGTTGGGAGGGGCACATCACCACTATCAGATTCCAGCGGTAAACTTCAATACAAATCTTCCATCGTCCCCTAAATCACAATCACCACACTCGCTTCCATGTTGACTATCCAGGCGCTGACAATCAACTCCAACTGGACTCAGTCGCCATAGTGCAACTCTGCGGTGTTCCAGGTGAAGAACCGGGTGACGATACTATAGTTGGATTGCCGGAACGCAATCCCGCTCCACCGCTTTCCAGGAATCTGTAGTTCTAGAGCCACTATGTCGGTCAGCTGGGCACTAGGGGGTCGGCCGGATCCTCCAAGCGCTCGACTGCCGAACATTCCAGGCTGCGTCGTAATGCCAATGTTTAGGGAAGGGTAAATTGAAACAAAAAACAGGCGAAGACAGGCAAACGGAACCACAGACATACTAGTTCAACATGTGACATAATACAAAATGTTTTCGTAATAAACATCTAGTTTAACATACAGATATGATCGACATGTTTTTACAACGTGGCCATGGACGCTTACTAACTTCTAGTTACCCTCGTTTTAGAATTTAGTTTGCGTCTCATTAGCAAAACCTGGACCACGTATACTGAAACTCACTCTAGCAACTCCTACAACCAAAAGGTGGCACAATCAGCTCATATACCAATATACATAAGTAGCTTACTCTAATATCCCAAACAAATATATACAAACAAACCACGTAAAAAACTAAGATCGACACTCTCTAGAAAGATGTCCATAACGCTGACATTTCCAACATTGTAAGTTACTTTTCGATTGCCAAGAAGAACGATTCGCAGAAGTATTAGGTTTACTCAAATTATCAGGCTTACTTTTTTCACTGAAGTTCCTCTGTCTTTCAGCAATCTCGAAATCAGCCACTTTCCTAGCCAAGATACACATTTCGGCTATATTTTGAGGTTTCGTAGCAAAAACCAAATGCTGTCTGGTGGCCGGGGACATATTTTGTAGAATAATGTCAATTAACTTTTCTTCCGAAAATAGAGGGTTCAATACAAGTGAAGCTCCTTGAATATTGGAGATAAACTCCAGCAAAGATTCTTTAGAAAGTTGGAATCGTCGTGACACAAATTTAATCCAATAGTCTTCTAATAATCTAGGAGGCAACAACGAACATTTCACATATTCTAAACTCTCCATCCAAGTAAATCTCAATTTAACAACTTCACTCCAAACCTTCAATAGTATTCCTCCGATGCAACTCAAAATCGAGTTTACAAAATACTCATCGGGAACCAATTTCAATTCGAAGATCGAGCTAAGTTTAATAAGGAAGACAACTAGCAATTCCTTATCGTCACCATCGCAAGGATCAACTTTTCTAATCAACTCTCGAAAAATACGTTGATTATTTTCCTCCGTATGAGGAGAAAGGTTGGAGACTGTTCCACTAGAAAAATCCTTGATAGAGCTAAGTCTACGATCACTTATATTCTTGTTCTGTTCTGCAGAATAATCCTCCTGAATTGCGCTGTCTACAATAAACTTACGCTTTATTAATGTTTGTTCAGCCGGGGAGAGAGAATTCATATGAATTTTAAGTCGCTGACGTAGTATGTTTACATCACCTTCAACCTCAATACCTAGTAAGTTTAACTCTCGAACGAGATTATCTTTAGATATTACATCTATCCAACTAGGCATGTTTACAAAGTACAATAAACAGAAGATGTAAACAACTATAGGCGAACGTAGTTTAGTATGCATAAATCACTCTCTGTTTGCGTATAAAGAAAGATGAGTCAATATCATTTACGTGACATAATACAAACGCGTAACGTAATGCTTTTCAATGACTTTAACATAAATACTCAGTATCGAAAACAAGTAAATATCCGCAGGGTAATATCTCTGAAAAAGGATAGATTTTCTTATTCTCAACTTGATTTAAGACCATACAGAATTTATACCCTAGTCTTGGTACTTGACACCAAAACTCCGAAACATGAATAGAAAATATTAAATCGATGTTACTAGAACCACAGTTAATAAAATACAGCATATGTTTCAATGTGAAAAATACAAAACCACACGCTCTGCGCACCATTTGTGCGGGGGGGACGAGAGAACCCTTAAACCATAAACACGCTCTTGCTACCATTTACGACGTTAGAAAAGCAAACCTCGCTCTGCGTAACACTTGTCCGGGATCGAGTTTTGTTGATGCTGAATTTATTAATGTGATCGTGATGTTCAAAGATGTTATCAGCAAGAAAGCAGCCTGCCTCGGGCCCATGAAAGGCGGCTATTAATTCATCTTTCTTTCCCTGATGAACATACATACAAATATAGATACTGATTATTAAATGCCTACAGTGAGTGATTTTGTTACAGGATAGTGAGCAATACTATACTTGAATAATAACAAGGGGCGTAGAGTAAAAAGATAACCTTTTAATATAAACAAGTTTGATTGTAAAACAAAATAATAAATTAATAACAAAGATGATGCTTGATCAATCAATCAAGCTTAGCTTGTAAAAACAACTAAATAAATACCATACCATACATAATGCCACAGTCACACAGATGTCCAAGCTTTTTAGGAATGCCTTCTTCCGTACATAGCTGGACTTAACTCAGAATCGACCTCTTCTCGGTCTTAATCAACTTGTCTATATATGTAGACCACCATATTAACTTCCTAACTGCATGGTGAACTAGATTTGGATTCGACTTTTGAATCCACTTTCAAATAACTAAACGCCACTTGCTAGGCTGATCGAATGATGATGTTCGGTAAGAGTACACTGCCTATAAAGGTTCGCAAATAGGGGGGATATGCGCTGTAGAGATGCGCGGTAGAAAGGATGAAAAGGGAAGGGTTAGCCACACGGAAAAGAGGACATTGGCATAGTTCACAAATGTTCTGTAGTAGGGAGGAGAACAAAGATACTATACTGAACCGCAAAAAGGCACTTTCGGTTCAGTAGGAAATTCTACATTACGCTCTTCTTGGACCTACCGTAAAGCTGGAGTTCCACAGGGCTCGGTGTTCGGCCCATTGATTTTTTCAATCTATATAAACGACATATCTGACTCCCTAAAACATTGCAAATATCATTTATTTGCGGACGACATGCAGATCTACTTCACTCAGACAAATATTCTTTAAATGACGCGGTAACCAAAATTAATGAGGACCTTGACTCGCCAATGGCGTGGACAGAGAAATATGGACTTCAATTAAATCCTAGAAAGACACAAGCAATCATTATGGGCCATAAGAGACTATTATCCTCAATTAACACAAATGCAGTATTACATGTGTCACTTAATGGGGTTCACATCCCTTATAGTGAGGCAGTAAAAATCTAGGAGTGTTTATGGATAAACATTTAATTTGGAATAAACAAATAAATAACATTTGCAAAACTATCTTCTCAATAATACACTCATTAAATCGTATAAGAAATTGTTTACCGTTTTCTCTAAGAAATATGTTAGTACAATCACTTGCAATGCCCCATTTTGATTATTGTGATACTCTTTTTACTGACCTAAATACTGTTCTTACCCAAAGACTTCAACGTGTTCACAATTCTTGCATACGTTTTATTTGTGGTATACGTAGATTTGATCACGTTACACCATCCCTGGAACAATTGTCATGGCTTCGTCTTCAAGATCGTAGAACCATCCATTCCCTATGCCTTCTCTATAAAATATTACACACATCATTACCTTATTATTTATCACACCGCTTCACTAAACTCTCTGATATACATAACTTAGATACCCGATCCCTTGAGCACAGTTCCCTATATATCCCTCCTCATCACACTACCTATTATTCGAAATCTTTTACAGTTTCTCTTGCTAGAACATGGAATTTACTGCCACCCTATGTCAGACACTGCCAAACTTTACCATCTTTCAGAAACAAATTGAAAATAAAATTACTAACAGAAACAACTCACTAATATTACTTTTTAAGAATTAATAATGCGTTTTTGCATTATTTAATAAAAATAGACTTAGGATTTGTTAATATATTTACCTAATGCCTTGTACAAAAAGCGAAGATTATTTCATTGTAGTTTATTACTTTCTTTGTATTTTTTCTTTTCTTTTTACGTATAGTAGATTCGAGCTGTTATTCCTTTTTTTTATTCATTGTATCATTAATTGAATTTTAATTGTATTTAGTTTCATTGTATTATTAGACATTATTTTCATTATTATTCAATATGACAGATAATTAATTGTTCAATGTCTAGTATTGTAATTTTTTTGTATTCATATGTAACGTATGTTTGTTCTGGTGAGTGGAAGAGAAGGCCACATGGCCTTAACTCCACCAGGGTAAATAAATCTATTCTAAATCTATTCTATTTTTCTTGCTTTCGTAGTCTACATTAAGAGCTATATCACCGCCACTTAGAAATCTTACTTCTCACCTAAATATATTGACATTCTACATAAAAAGAGTCGTCAAATCTATTTTTTTATATTCTCCGTCAACAATGATCCAATAAAATGTAATATGTAACACTCAGCATCATGAACAGGTTTACAATATATAATCATTGACAGCACTAATAATTTTGGTTGCAAACTTTCATTCAGTTTCCAGATTTCCCCTCCGTATGTAAGATCATGTTTCTGTTCATTACTCCAAATCGACTTATTACTATACTCCTATATATTTTGTCTATCATGCCACTAGACTCAACTGTCAATATAATTTTTCAGGATTTTAAAATTTCTGTCAAAACATTGTTGAATATCTCACATAGGCTAATACATTTTCCCAAAATACATTCCTCTCGCTTACTCCATATACTTGTACGAGTATAATAGTGAAATTCCTTTAAAAAATGTACTATAATTATTATCTGATTAATGGCGTGTCAGTTAGTTATCCACGTCTTCAACTTCTTCTTAATCAATATTGAAATGCCTCTTTTTGGTCCGTGGTCCTTTAATGTTTCGCTGTAAAAGTGTGTATAATATACCTGGATTTCTGGGCTACATCCATTTCTTTAGCTTTATGTTAATATATTGAATATTGATTAAACATCTGTAACTTATACATTATTTGTATTATTTTGATAGTACATTATAAGTCCCTTTATTCATGGTCAGTTTCCATAGTATTTATCATATTTTTATAAAATCTCTCCTTGCGTTTTCTGATGATATTTTAAGCAATTTACTTTATTCGATGAGCAACGACTTGGCCTGGTGCATAAATGCCCTAGCACGGAGAACCAGAATTTTTTTTCAGGAGTCCAGCATATATCAGTAGCTGTGTAAACATATGATAGTCTGGAATTAATACAATAATGTATATATCATTCTCCTTAATCGCTCTTCCATCTAAAAATCTGTTAGAAAATCTCCGAAATCTTCAGCCCTTAATATGGAACAGACGCCGTTTCTCTCGCTGACAAGCTAGATAACTAGAATTCCCCGATGAGGTTATCTGGTTCGCGAGATACTATGCTCGTCCCCACATAACGACAAATTAATAGTCCTTGGAGGGGAATCTCCATTAGTACCATATTACTAAAGACTAATCACTATTGCAAAACTATTATTAATGTTTTAATATCAGATTACCGACAATTATTTCAATTGTATTCTCCATGTCAATCGTCAAAGACAATGTGATCTCTATCACTATCAATATGTTATTAAGAAATTGCTGTAACTAACTCATGAGCGCCAACGATCCCGGAGGTTAATAACCACGCGGACTTACGGTATGCATATATTCCTATTCTGAGCTAAAGTACTCAAACATTCTCTATGGATTGTTATTACCGCATTTGATTCTAGGCCTATCTTTTGAGCGCCTTTCTTCGGGTATCGTAATACACGTTTCCACGCCTCTCCTTCATTTCACATCCGTACCACACATCTTGGCTATCGCAGTCAACAGGACTTGACTGTTCATTTTCTATCAGGTTTTCCATAACGATCATATAACTTTTTTTATTTATATAGCCCAGTCGAGTTTAGGCCATGTGACCTTCTCTTCCACTCACCAGGACAAACATATATTACATCAGAATATAACAATCATAATTAACTCTAATATTAAATACTAAATGAAGATTTTGATCAATAACGTAATATCTATTATATTACGATCTATAATACAAACAGTTAAGGATAGTTAAGATTAAGATTAAAACTAATAATAAAATATATTCTAGCAAGATAAATTCCTGTCTAATGTAGAAAAATAATGAGATATAGAAAACTAATTTTACGGTTATACAATATTTAAACAAATGATAATATTTGTCAATTTTAATATTATTTTCATAAATAATTCTATGAGTGAGGCGTATAAGTTAGTTTGTTATTAAATAACTATCTAGTTAGTTTTTGAAGGATGTTATAGCTTACCTACTTGTGTATTCTCTACTCACCTGTCTCCCTTTGGTCCAAATATTTTCCTAAGAACTTTATTCTTAAATACTCGTTATCCTTAAAGTTCCTTCTCATCCTTATAGACGTAACACTTCTGTAAAAATCGTTATGGCTACTCTTTCTGAGCAGTGATTAATTTATATTTTCTAAATTATAACTATGATATATATATATATATATATAGTTTTTTTGGAGAATTTGGGATGATAATAAGAGTATATATAATGCATAATACTTTCGAATTTTTGATCCAACGTTAATTTATTTCTGCGCCGCATTGGTTTTTGTAATGACTTTTCTTCTAATTTTTCCTCATTTGTTATTAACTGTCTTTTCCGTCACATAATACATTTATATGTACAATCATATACTTAGTTTTAATGACATTAACTTCCAGCCCCATTTTTGTACTGCTATTTAGTAGAATATGTGGATTTTCTTTTACAATTTCCTCGCTATATGTATATATAATCGAATTGCTGCACATTGTTATTATATTTCCATTTATTTTCTAAAATCTGTCTTATACTAAACATTTGATCTGTTATAGACCTGCTTCCTTTAAATCCATATTGATGATCTCCTATTATTGCATCAACATAGGAAGTAAGTCTGCTTACTAATATATTTTTATAGAAGTAGAAAACAGTTGCTTCAATCTGTTCCGCAGGAACAGTAATTGCAAAGAGAAATGAGGTGCATAAAGAAATTAGACATAGGTTCAAATGTATTCTATCATGCAATACAGGGACCTTGTCGTCCTGATTTCCTTCAAATAACATTGAACTGAAGCTATATGAATTTGTTTATTCTCCCAATTATATTATATAGACGCAAAACATGGACTATTACTTTAAGGGATAAGATATGATTATGGCTATTTAAGAATAAATTTATTTGTAAACCTTTTGGACCAAAGAGAGGTAAACAGACAGTCGAATGGGGAAACTTACATGACAGTGAGCTGCATGATCTTCATGGGAACAAAATATATATATATATATATATATATATATATATATATATATAATAATGAGAACAGTTAAGTCACGTAGACTACGATGAACAGACCTGTGATACATATGGGAAATGGAAGAGGGGCATGAAAACTCATTGTAAGAAGTTCAATAGGAAAGCTCCCAGTGGGTAGACAAGGAATCAGTTGGGAGAATAAAATTAACCTGGATTTGAGGGAGGTAAATTTTGTTGTGAATGATTGGAAAACGTTAGCTCTGTATAGGAGATGTATGGAGAAATTTTGTCCGCCTGTCCATGAACGTACGTGATCTATAGTTCCAGTGAGTTAGTTAGTTATTATAATTGCAGCAATTCCAATATGTTAAACGAAATATTATTGAAAAATTGTACTTTCAGAGGTATAGATTGGTAAGTAATTTTCAATGTTATAAAATACAGCTTCCTCCACGGATACAACGTGCAATTTAGCAGTATCTAATCATTTTAGGAGTGAGTATTAACACTTTTTCTCATAGGGTGTTGGTAACCCTGTCCTGGCATTCGTCACGCCAAACTCCGCCCATCAGACTGCTACAACCTATAGTGTGCGACTCGCTGTTAAAAATAACATAATCAATGTTCCAGTATCTTGTAACGACGCTCATACCGTTACAGTATTCACTGGAGAAATGTTTGCTTGAGTGCAGCTGCCCGAATACATACTTCATGTTCCGCAACTTACGACGAAAAGTGTAGATCCTAACTTCACTGCTGATAGCATTGTTGAATTCTTGAATATCATATTCTGTCGAACACTGATGATTTTCAGACATCTTAAAATATACAGGATCTCTTTCCGACATAATATGTAGCCTACCGTACTTGTGATAGTATTATCGCGCATCCCATGTTTCTAAAATTTCTTATGTCGTTTTAACTGCTAGACTTTGTAATTCCTTAATACAAGGGATTAGGGACTCCTGGACATGATAACGTCCTTTAAAATATGTGTAAATAAATAAATAAATACATATATATATGACACAATACGAAATATGATTTCCCGGACGGGATTTGAACCCAGACCTCTGAATTGGTACTTCAGCGTGCTATCCATTTCACCTCCCGGCAAATCTAATGCAAAAATGTATTTTTATAATGTACGTATATATATATATATTTGTAACTCGACTTTCATCAGATTAATTGATGGCTTCTGATTTTTCGCTTCTGCTATAATATTGAATTAATTCATTTTTATCTGTGTAAACATTTAATTTTAATGTATTTATTCCTTGTTATCATCGTATGTAAATAATTTCTGCATTTAATATATTTTGCTAGTATATGGAAGAGATTGCCTCAAGGACATAACATTGAGAGTTTAAATAAATTATTATTATTATTTATTATTATTATTATTATTATTACTATTATTATTATTACTATTACTATTATTATTATTATTATTATATATTATTATTATTATTATTATTATTATTATTATGTATGTCTTATGGAATAGACATATAACCAGGAAAAATTAGTTACAAATATATAATGTAATAGTGAAAAGTACTATCACATATGGAGTTGAAGTTTGGAAATGGAAATTCAACGAAAAACTTAGAACAAAGACTTATGTCGATGGAAAGGATTTCTTGAAGAGAGCAGCAAGATGTTCAAAATCAGAAAAAATAACAAATACTGCTATACTAGAAGATATGAATATTAAATATCCAATAGTGGATTATATAAGATATAAGAAATTATATTAGTATGGACATATACGACGAATGCAAGGAGAAAGATTAGCCAGAATAACATTGGAATTGTGTCCACCTTGAAAGGGAAGGATATGATGACCTAGAAACCCGTGGATGCAATAAATAAGAACTGGAATGAGGACAAGAGGACTCGAGGATATGGAGTGGATGGATAGAGACGAGCGGAGAAGGAAAATAACACTTTAGGCACAAAAATATATGTAAACATTGAAAATCTGTACATAAATTAAACAAGTATTATTATTATTTGTATCATTATTTTCATTGTCAGAAATTGTTGATTGTGGCAGTTTCAGAATGCTAAAATTTCTTAATGTTAGTTGTACATTTATCGCCACCTCATGGGATCTGCAGGTTACTTATGTGATAATACTGAATATGATGTCATCACGCTTACCGATGTGAAATTGTTCATCTGACCGTAACAGGTGTTCCTATACACGTGGAGTGTACTTTGAAACCATGCAAATGTTCTACTTATACAAAGTAGTTTATTTTTATTTCATGTTAATTATTTTATAAACTGCGATTATAAATATAAAGTTTTACGTTTAACATTGACACAAAAATGAATTTTATAATTAAATACTTATGACTTATCTCTTGCTACACATTTGTAAACATTGTGGCGTTTATGCAGAGTTGTTATATTTGAAATGTAATTGGAACCCTCATTCAACAGAACTTTGTAAAATATTCAGTATGGACTGTTTTTATTTGAAACAATTGTTTTTGAACATTAATTTCCCTTATAAAGAGTATAAGGAATAAAGGGGAAAAAAAATTAGTAAGTTCTTACTTTTCCATGAAACCTGGAAACGGACTTTTTATTACACAACATTCCTACTTCCTTACATGTAAACGTAAATAAACACGTGACTTATCTCTTTTCTTTTTACTTCTTCACACGTGAAATATAATTTTTCTATGGAGTACCTATTGAAAACTTGGTAAAAAAGTGACTTACATGATTTCTTCCCTGTAGTCACTATACAAAATTAATTATCTTAATGGCAGAAAAAAACTTGTAAGAATGTTCCTTTAGTATAACGTTATTAGAGATAAAACGAAGTCCTAATTATTTGTATTTGTATTCATAAAACAAAACGCTTCACTTCAAAGAGTTACATTTTAATTTTATTAGATTAATTATAGTAAAAGCTCCCTATTCGCGGGGGATATGTTTCGCAAACATGCCGCGAATATAGAAACCGCGCAATATGGAATGGTATTTTTTTAAATACAGGGGATACGTCCCAAGGTTCCAAACTAAAGTAAATGTTATCAAATAAAAGCAATTAATACCAGATTTTAAATAATTTATAATAATTACTACTCTCAGGCTTAGGCAAGGGCTTAACGAACGTAGTACTTTTTTCGTGTTTTGCGCTTTTAAAAGGTCTTTCAATTCAGATTGATATTCAGCTGTGCATTCAGCGATAGAATTCCTTATTTTCTTCGGATCTTTTGATGAATCATTTAGCTCATTCATTAACGTTGAAACAGCGTGATGAAGATGCAAACGACTCGTCAATGCGTAAACGGTCAAGCATTTATATTTTTACTTTAACCGACAACACTACTTTTTCCGCTTCGGACCTAATTATATTTTCTTTTATTCGACATTATAAACTGGCAAGAAGCAGGAAAGACACGTGTTATTCAATCAAAATAATTTCCAATGAATAACAAGTTGAAACAATAAAACACCGATTGTGGCGATTTAGCAGCGGGAATATCATACCAGCTGCTTTTAACAATGGGATTTAAGCTTAGTGACAGTATTGTATGTTTTACTTCTTATATTAATTTGTCCATTTGGTTTGAATCGGTATTTCTAAAAGCCGCCTTGGCATGTGCGTACAGTAAAAAGAGTTGCCGATGCGCTAATAGAGGATACCAACCCTTCTACCGACTGAATTCGCGAACAACGAAATATTTAGCCGCGAGTACAGGAACTGTGTCACTTTTTTTTTAACCCACGAATACGTAAGTAGCCTTTACTTAAGTAACTGGCACTATCGAATACGTAGAGTCATGGCTTCGCGAACACAATTCCTATTCATCCCTATCCTGAGCTGATGTTTTCCAATTACCCTCTCTATAACACATTTCCCTCAAGTCATGGTGATTCTCCCATCTCATTCATGGTCTGCCTACAGGATGCTTTCCCTCTAGTTTCCCGTGACCGTCTACAATACTTAACTCGTCTTATTATATTTGGTTTCGCATAAACTTCATTAACTCACCGTTATGTAGTCTTCTCAATTCACCTGCCTGTTTACCTCTTTTTGGTCCAAAATTTTTCCTAAGAACTTCATTCTCAAATACTAGTAATCTTTTCTCCACCCGTAAAGTCAGAGTCCAATGTTTCGCATCCGTGATCTAGGAGAATAACAATTTTTATATATACAGTTTAATTTTTTTAGGAAAATGTAGGACGACCGAAACAACGTTGGAAGGACGACCCGGAGCATATTGTGCAGCGGGGAGCGGAACGGTCTATACCTTGAAGATGATGATAATTATGATGTTTTTGAGGAACTTGGGACAAGAGTCCCTGTAATGCATTTCAAGAATTGAAACTATGATTAATTTATTTCTAACCTCATACTTGTTTGTAATGATTGTTTTATTATATTATATGTATGTCCACCGCTGTGGTCTCACGGTAGCGTGCTGCCTTGTCACGCAGCGGGCCCGGATTCGATCCCCGGTCGGGGCAGTTTTTCTGGGTGAGGTTTTCACCGGGGTTTTCCTCACCTGTAAGACAATTGTCAGGAAAACTTTAAGGCCCAAACTGTCCCCGAAATCATATGACCATCATCATCATCCTTATGATCATCATCATCCTTCACCATTGTGGAAAGTAACGGGAAGATACCACACCTACAATTTCCTAGTAAAGCTGCAAGTATAACATGGAAATGCTATGATTTCAGTGAAAGACCTGCCTTCAGGCAGAATTACTACGGATATTATATGTTTGAATATTTTAAATGTCCAGTTTTTAAAATTATTATATGAAGTGATCAATTATCTTCTTAATTCTTATTTTATTTTATTTTCTAAAAGTAATACAATAATTGTATAAGATATTAGATAGCCCAGGTCTATGTATCACTCTAAAGTGTCAACATATTTTGAGTAAGGAATATTTTGGAAATACAGTATATAGATAGTGCTTCTAGTGATAACCATGATCGGCTAATATAAGTTTACTGAGTGTGGACTCATGTTATGATTTATGGCGTGGAAGACTAAACCCTAAAATAAAGATCTGTAACAGAAATTGTGTGCCCTTTTAAGAGGTGCTTTGGGATGAGATGCTAAAGTTCTACACTGTTAAATTAATACTATTTACCCCTGTCTCCCTCACTCTTTCCCTCATAACAATAAAACATATAGTTAGTTCTAAATTAAGACCTCGTAAATACCTGATACTTGAATGCACTTAATATTTAAATAACAATGTAACGTTCACCAAAAGAAGCTACAGTTAAATAGCTTCTGACAAAAAAGTCAGGATGGACAAAATAAGATAGCAAAGAAGTTTTTAATATGTACCACCATGGAGAAAGAGATTGGGTTCGGACAAACTGAACACAGATGGAAGAATGATTATGAAAGCAGATGTATTGGAAGAGAAGTATTGCCTAGAGAGAAATAAGTGGATATTGAGAACAGAGAAACAACAGCTGTTGTAGCAAAGTTTAAATTGAGTAATGTTAAACGTTCACCATGTATCGAAGTATTAGTTTTGCTATAGGAATTTTTACACCGTCTGTTGATATAAGTGGGGATGTAGTAGTCCTGTAATATATTTACACTTCAAAAAGGCATACGATTCAATTAAGTGAGAGAAGTTATATAAGTGTCCTACTGGAGTTCGGAATTCTTAAAAAGTTTGTAAGACTTATTTGAATATGTCTAAATGGTACAAAGAGTAGAGTGTGTTTACGCAAACAGTTTTCAGGTTTCGAAATTCACAATGGGTAAAAACAAGGAGATGCACTATATCTTCTAGTAATCAATTTTGTACTAGAGCATGCCATCAAATCGTCAGAGGAAGAATAAGTTCAACAACTCAATGGTGATAATAAGCCATTAGTTTTTACTGATGGCGTAGAATTATTAGACGATAGCGAGGAAGTACTAAGGGCCAACACACACACACACATATACACAGAAATTTTGTAGAAGTGGTTGACTTCGAATAGCTAGAAACTATAATTACAAATAGGAATCATATGCCCAAATTAATTAAGCGTATACTCAATTCAGGAAATGCGTGCTATTATGCATTACAGGGACTCTTGTCGTCGCAACTTCTTTCAAAAAAGCATTAAACTAAAAATATATAAAAGCTGTTATTCTCCCAGTTATATTATATGGATGCGAAACATGGACTCTTACTTCTAGGGAGAAGGAAAGGTAAGGATTATTTGAGAATGTATTTATTAGAAAACATTTTGGACCAAAAAGAGAAGAACAGACAGGCGAAAACAGAAGACTACATGACAGTGAGCTACATGATCTTTATGGGAAACCAAATTTAATGAAAACGGTTTAGTCTCGTAGACTGCGATGGGCGGAACCTGTGGCACGAATGGGGAATGCAAGAGGGACAGGAAAACTTCTTGTAAGAAAACTCTGTACTCTGCAAGCGTGTTTTTCGACATTGTTGTTTGTTCGTTGTTACGATCTGTGCCTCTTTCCTGTCTTTCCTGAATATAATACCTTTCCTCCACCCTCTCTGCGCGCGTGTCTGCCACGAGTGATTTCCAATTTATCTAGAGAATTTGAAAATCAAGAGTATCATTTGTTAGTAATATTTAACGAATAAAATTAAGCTATTTACTCACAAATCAGTATTTAAATATAGTTACTTTAAAATATGTATATATTTCAAGTAAACGGCAATGTGTGAAAACAAATGAGAAACGATATGTTTAATTTGTTCACCACTGCAACCAGATCATATTTACTGCCAAATAGAATTGCAATATTGTATGAATGTACCCTAGTGGAGAAACAAAAATAAACACATCCCTACAGGTTATTAATTAATTTTTCATGTCCTGTGATGCAAATATGTGAATTATATTTTTCGGCAACGTTAATTCCTGGGACATAATACGAAAGTATTATGAATTAAGAATGTGTAAAAAGCGGTGCTTTTTTATGGCATAATCAATTGCTACGAATGTATCTCGCAAGCAGAATCTGGTTACATTCGTGCAATATACATACAATCTGGGAGCCATTTGATAAAGTGAGAGCGATAAAATTAAAGTGATAAAATCGAGGTAAAATGGCTGTGATTGGTTGTAAATCAAACTTCATTGAAATATGATTGGTCATTGACTGCCGGGGCATGACTTAAATAGGCATCTTATAAGTTCATAAAATGGAGTCAATATATGTAAAATACCACAAATATAAGTGCCTTGATTTCTATAAATATTTGGTAATATTATTTTATTATAAACTTAAACAAGTAAACGGTTCACCACTTCCAAATCATTGTGATAAGAAAATACACCCATTGGATTTGATCCTGACAGCTTAATTTATATTGTTAAATATATTGAAGAATAAGTTGACAAATTTAGGTTAAAGAAATACAAATTTATTCGAGACGTAAACTAAATTTTTTTGCAAAGTACGGTATTCTAATTCAAACATAAGCACAGTAATGCAGAATGCTGCGGCGTACCATTTTACATAATAAATTAAATATGCAATTAATTTATCTTCGTATATTTTAAGAAAGATATACAATCATCACCTGCCTTTCATTAGCAGCATTTTTTAGGCTTCAGTTTTCCCACATATATAGTAGAAAATATTTAATTTAGGAATAAACTTCTATTAAATAAGAACGTAATATTATATTCCGATTCGATTGAGGGTCTTTCCACTTTTCAGCGGTTGCCCTTTTACCAGCCGGCTGCTGGCTCTTCACATCCACATGTGTCAATCACAGAGGTAGATGATCAACAGCCAGTGTAGGGGTGACATGTGGTTAACATGTCGAGTCCCCCAGCCGTTATAGCTGGTTCCTCAACCTGGAGCCGCTACTTATTGTAGCTACCCAATTGCCTCACGATGCTGGGTGGGCACCGGTCCCATACTGGCCGAAATACCATGAGAAAATTTCTTCCCCCATGGAGACTCGAACCAGCGCAAGTCCCGTAGCTCTGCGCCAAGGCTTCCTACCTTAACCGCTCGGCTACGGCGCGGGACCGTAATATTATATTCAACTTCAAATTTCTCACTGCCATAGAGAGACTTACAGTTGATTAATTCAAATTTTAATTATACAATGAGGAAATGAATATTCATTGAGCTCGGAAGCTGACTACAAAGCAACCTGAAGATGGCCGGCCTACTATCTGACTGGGTGGTACACGCAGTCACATTATAGTGTGCTACTGTTTCTCATGACACGGGACTGTTCCCCTAATAAACCTGTATGACAGTATAAATGCCACAGGTTTTCAAGACTTTCTGAGTGGTTTTCTTCTTCATAGCATGTAGTAAATTTTGTGTTGTACCAGCATGATAATTCTTCAAACAATAAAGGTAAAAATGTAGGGTGTTGATTTGGAGACAATAAAGTTTAGGAACTGGACCGGTCGATGGAATCTCAACCTCAATCCAGTCTGCAGTACATTTTACACCTGATCCCACCGACTAACGTATTAACCTTCTTGTTTACAGATCTAATAAAAGATTGTGCTGCCATACTTTCACAAACGTGTTGGAAATAATTCCTACTAGAATTAAAACTGGTGCCGCGTCGTAACCGAGTGGTTAAGACACGAAGCCTTGGCGCAGAACTACGGGACTTGTGCTGCTTCGAGTCCCCATGGGGGAAGAAAGTTTCTCATGGAATTTCGGCCAGTATGGGACCGGCGCCCATGCATTTGAATAGCTGCAATAAGTAGCGACTCCAGTTGAGAAGGCCAACTATAACGATTGGGGAATCCTATATGCTGACCACATGTCATCCCTAGATGATCGTCTACCTCTGTGATTAACACAAGTGGCTGATAGGCCAAGACCTGTAGCGCTTGGAGTTTTTTTTTTTGTGGAGAGTTAAAACTATGATAAAGGCAAAATTGTGAAACTTAATGTCTCTCCAGCACGAAGTTATAGTTGAGTGTTCCTATAATTTTGATTATCCAGTGTATAATCTTATGAAAACAAAACATGATATGCTGCGTTTAAATGGGTGATATAATATAATATACATAATATATATATATATTAAATATGCCTAATTATAGAAGAGTTTGAAGTAGAAAACCCAGGTATCACACGAAGTAAATCTGATTTAATATGATACACAATATCCAGTATTAAAAAACTACTCAATCATAAATATAAATTTACCCATATTCTTTACACAATATATTAAATTTACAACAATTGATGAATAATTATTTAAAAATTAAAATTTGAAAATTGGTCGATTATATGTTAATATTTGGGTTGTGTCAAACTCCAAAATCCTGTAGCCATATTTAATTTTGATACTGGATATGTATAAACGATACCAAAGACCTAGATGATCGCCCATCTCTTTGTTATTCACAGTGGTATATGATCATGCAGCCGGTATAGAGATGTCATGTGGTCAGCATGTCTGACCTACCGCCGTTATACCTGGTTTTCTCAATGTGAAGCCACCTCATATTGTAGCCACTACTTATTGTAGCTACCCAAATTCCTCCAGATGGTTCGTCGGGAACCTGTTTCATGCTAACTGAATACAATGGGAATTTTTATTTCCTCGTGGGAAGACGAACCAGTGTAAGTCCAGTGGTATAGCTCCAAAGAAAAATGATTTAAACCTTTTCGGCTACGTAGCGAGACAAGCAGAAATATAAACATGTGTTAATCCAGGTAAACTTTGTGTGTTAACCGGAATAGCAAGAATTAATATGCCCATATAATATAAATAGGCCCAAAACCAAAATGTATTTAAAGTGTAATCAAATATGCTATAAGATAAATATATTTTATAATATATCATTAGAAGCACAAAATTACAGTGATTAAGAAAATCATATAACAATTTTAATTCAATTAATTATTTAATAAACAATAAGAATATACCATATTATCAACATTGTTATAAAATACGTATGTGGCAAGTTAATCATACTTGTCAGGATAGAAAACGCAATATATGAATAGAGTAAATGGTATTGTTATAATACCAAAACTATCTCGCTTGATTATACAGGTAACAAGAAATGTCCATTCCCTCTTAAGAAAAGTTTGCACGTTAATCATACGAAGATAAGATCGTCTCTTGATATGACAGTTCACAACATAGAAATAAACTGAAAACATAGTTATATATTAATATCAAGAATCAATTAAAACCCAGTCCCCTGACAACGTTAATTAACGCCTCTGACCAGTAAAATACTAAGAAATAAGGATAATAATTACACGTGAAAAAAGTCACATGTTTAAAATTGCCATAATATTCATATATGTGTTGAACGAACTTACATTTCAGGAATACCCTCTCAAGGAACATATGACGAACCAATATTATTTAATACATGTGTACCTAAACTATGTAAAGTGGGGTGGATGAATTTCTGGGCGCGTCTAACGCCTTTTTAAGCACAAACGCGTAACAAAATATCCCACTCTATACAACTAACTACTCTACTCTGTGTTATAAATACGCAGCTCTCCAGACCGCTATCCCAGATACGCCTTAGTTCGAGATCTTACGTGACCTGGCAAAAATGTAAGATAATTTAGAAATGAGAAGAAATTTAGTCGTCTAAACTGTACACTTGATATATTTCGAATAACACGCACGTGCACTTAGAGTAGAAATATCGACTCCACTCCTCGATATTAATTGTAATAGAAAAGATTGTGTTTTCTTTAAATAAATAGTGTAAAACTCATTCCAAACTGAGGAGATAAGTTTAAATTATTTCCAATTATAAAAATTAATATTACACCCTGAGACCTCACTTGTTTACTGACCAGCAAACCGGCCCAGTATCAAGTTGACCACAATTCTTATACAATAAATATAAATGTATTTATTTTCTTTAATTTAAAAATTCTATAAACAACAGAATTGAGGAGGCTGAAGCTTGCATATGAAAATACTTTATAGAAACCCCGGTAGTAAAGATGTTTTCAGACTTTGTGACTTAGGTAAGCTATGTGAGTGATACAAAACAAACTGTGTTATAACATTACATGTTCCAAGTATCTATTTTTTCTCCTTTTAGAAATTATAAGAAAGTGACGAAAATAATACGACAGACATTTTATTGTGTGCGACTTACCATAATTCGTAGAAAAGCATATACAATTGTTGAAGTGCTAGCATATGATATATGTTAAATCAATAAACAAATCCAATCACATGCTGTTTTGAATGAAGTTTAACAAACTCATGAAATTTAGTAACGCTTATAAAAAAAACTGGGATAGCAAATACGAAAATCAAAAGCAAACACTTATATACTTATTTCGTATTTTTCTGGTTTCCTTACCCAATGGAAAATGGTAGATTGAAATCTTACTAGTAAGATTGGATGTAGTAAAGTAAATATGTCTGCGCAAGGATTAGATGAGATGAATTTCTATTATTGAAGGTCTCTGATACTTGAGGATGCAGGTTGACTAGTCCTGTCATTCCATTACAGGGACAGATGGAATTAAATTGATCGAGATGAAATGGTACAAAGTATGAATTTTTTGGCTCGAAAACGGGATAAATATAGAACGAAACTTTTCCTGGCTCCGATTCTTTCACACGAACCCCACATGGAGTGACCGAGAGAGAAATTCGGGATTCATAGCTGGAAGGCGAGTGTATACTTACTTGCGGCTAGAATTTAGATAGTGATTTCGATAATTTAATAAAAATTTAATGACAGACACATTTCTATATGGAATTTAAACTTATAGTTCAGAGCCTACTAGTTTATTTATCAATTTGTTTTCTTTATGTAATTGTAATGTTAATGTTTTTCTAGTGTATAATGCTATTGTGTTATTATTTAATTGTAATATTATCATTGTGTTTTCTTTATGTAATTGTAGTGTTATTGCTGTTTTTGTTGTTTATTTTACTTTACACTAGTGCCAATTATTACTTTATTGTAACGGACTGTCAACAGCACGTACGGCTTACTGCCCGTGCGACCCATATTTGTAAATAATATTGTAAATAGCTTACTTTTTGTCTAATAAAGTCCTACTACTACTACCATTTATCAAAGTTCTACATGAGACACGACAAAAGTTACTCAAAGCAAATATAAATACTTGCATGTAACTAAAAACTAGGCTTCACAGAGAGCTTACATTTTCAAGCTAGGGCATTTTCTATTTATATAGGGCCTATCGATTTTCTTATATAGCCTATTAGTAAAAAAAGCACTTACGAGTTAGTGTTCATGGCAGTACATGAATCTACTTCGCAATTCTTGAAACTTGAAAAGAACTCACTGTTCTGTGTACATAAAGTCAAATTAATTTATAACATGAGTAACTTGAATCAACTGCAGGAACATTATTAAACGTATATTAGTCTTTATTAAGAATCCTTCCGCTAAATTAGAAGTTCACTAGTTTTCGCTCCAGTTGTTTTTAATTTTAGTCAAATAAAAGTTTTATAATGCCGGAAGTAAATTTGAATACAATAATTTGCATTGTGGGTTAGAACAGGAGCCTCCCACGTGGTGTATATAAAATAACGGACATAGCTGTCAAACCAGCGAATTAATCTGCATGATTTACATCATAAATTAAAGCGAGTATCGTGATATTACCGACCAATTATCGCTGGCTCTCTGTCGGCTCTCGAACCACTAACTGCGCGTAATTAATATCCCTGACAGATGGAGCAATATATTTAAAAATATCATTTTCTACCTATACGCATCCCAATATTAATGGGCAGCCTATATTACAACAAGACATAATTAATTTTAATTAAAACGAGCATTACATTGACTATGATATGAGGTAATGTCCACATTATGCCAAATTAGTTTGGCTATTTTCGGGCACTAATAATAACCCATATCAAATCGAACAGCAAAAAACCTTGCAAGTAATGTTTTTAATGTTATGTATCCGTAGATATAGTGAATATATACATTTATATATATAAACGTATTAATAACGAAATTTAATTTTTATTATTTATAGGTTCACACTTATGACGATTTAAAATTATCGTAAATATGATAAACTAAAACGTTTACTAATTAATATTTCCATCACATGGATGGAGTGAGTAAGGAGAGATATCCATTGTTAGCAAGAAATTATCAAGCAAGAGGAAGACGTGATGTTGGAAGACCTAGAAGACGTTGGGCTGATGCATTATGAAGTCGGAACGGGCAATTGCCTAATCCCTGGAGTGATGATGATGATGATGTTGAAACATTAAACAGCAAACATTTGTTTCAAACGTATTTAAATAGGTGATATCATGTGGTTTAAGGGTGTTATTTTCATAATTTGGACATTTTTATTTTCGGTGTCAATTTTCTATTTGATGGCGGTTTACTGCAGTACACATCAACAACTGAAAATGAAAAAAAAAAAAAATATAGTATATTATTCACGTAAGAAGGATTAATTTTCAGCAATACCTTTTTTATGGGATTATTAGTTCAGAAAATATAAATGTTTTAATTCTATTTTCGTTAAAAACTGGCGGATCTACAATGCAGGTGGTTCATTTCACGACCAAGGTCGCGCGCGTAATTAATTGAAACAGTGACCCCAGCTTGATCAGTGACTTTTTTAACTGTCATTAAATCTAATAGATTATTATATGTTATGCTTAATGTAATAGTATCCTTAATTTATAAAAGTGGCGATATTTTAATCATTACGCAGTAATGTTTATTTATAGAATTTAATTGCTGAAGCGAGAAGTAAAGGGCTCCGTTACTTACGTTTACTGTGAATTATTAAACAAATTATTTATAACTAACTAATTAACTCTTTGGCTCTGTCGAACCTGTAGATTCATGGCCGCGCGGACATAAGCTCTCCATACATCCCCATCCCGAGCTAATGTTTTCCAATCATCCCCTGTATAATCTACATCTCTCAAATCATGTATAATGTTATTCTCCCACCTCATTTTTTACCTTCAAACTGAGCGTTTTCCCTAAGGTTTTCCTACCAGAAGTTTCCAAGCACGTCTTTCATTCCCTATACGTGCCACATGTCCTAACCATCGGAGCCTACGAGACTTAACTGTTCTAATTATATCTGGCTTTATATAAATATCATGTAGCTCACTATTAAGTAGTTTTCTCCGTTCACCAGTCTGTCCATCCCTTTTTGATCCAAATATTTTCTTAAGAACTTTATTCTCAAAAACTCGTAATCTTCTGTCCTCCCTTAAAGCAAAGTATTTATTTTGGTTACAAATCTTTCATTACAAATTTAAATGTAATATTATAATACAAAATCTTACATCATTAATTGAATAAACTGGTATAGATTTTTATTACGTTAAAATTACTAAATTGAATGTTAAAATAACTTTTTATTAAGTATACTGTATTTTACCCTGAAAACTATGACGAAATAGTGTTGTTATATCACTTCCAAATGAAACCGAATGTTTTAATACTCGTACCACTTCCTAACAAACGATAGTGATGCTGAATCAGCGCGTTTTCCTAAAAAATCTGCACCACCATCAACAATTCCCAAGTTCAGATTATTTACTAGACAGTTGATTTAAATCAGTGCCTATGTTTAGTGTTCCTCGTCATTTTAAGTGTCACAGTCAAATTTAAAATAATCTTTTATCGTTTTTAACTAACAAATTTGCAGCTTTAAGTGTTTTATTTTATTAGTGTACATATAATTATACTGTCTATTATGAATAAGCCTAACTGGTGTTATGTGAACGGAAAGTGTTTCAAGGTTCAATCCACTCGGACGACGCCATAGGAATACTTTAAAAATTTTCAGATATGTCCCTCCATGGATCTGTGAGGAATGCGGGGTACCCCAAGAACACTGGCTATCGGCAAAAAATATGTATTAATTGCAGGATAATTTTAGAGGGTAAGAGAAATGTTGAGGATGCAGAATAACCACTAGTCCACGATGGTGATGAAGATGTAATAATAGTAATAATGATAATAAAAGTAATGTAATGATGATAATAACAATAAAAATATTTGGAAGTGCACAAAGGACTTTACCAACTTGCTCCGTCATTGTTTGTACGAGCGAGCGGTCTTTACTTACGCGAAACATACTGCGGGCAGTCTACACATAGGACATTTTAAGGACAATAATTATTTGTGGTAGTTTCCTTTCATCCGAGCACTTTAATACTAATTACAAACAATTAACTGGTCATCAGGTAATAATGTAGTATTTTTTTGATTTTATACACATTTTGAATCGGCCGCGGTGGACTAGTGGTTATGTGGTTATGCTCCTTGTCTCTGGTCCCGAGGGTCGCGGGTTCAAACCCGGCCGGGGTCGATGGATATTTTTAGGATGGAAAAATCCAAGGAGCAAGTCCTCCGGGAGGGACTTTAAGCCGTGGTTCCCTATACTGAAGATTTTCAGGCTCGTAAAAGAGACTTAAGCCTGAATGAAAAGACCTCTAAGGAAAATTTACCGAATTTTCCGCCCTAGTACTAACTTGGTTTCCTAGACGTCAGTATGAGGCGGAACGCCCGGACCACTCAAATGACATCTATATGAAAACAAATTCTTCCCTGTAGGGGGAGAGCGCGTAAATCCCTGTTAAGGGGAACATGGGCTTTCAAGATTACAAGAAGATAAAATGTTTGATGGCAAAGATCAATGGAATATTAATTGCATTTAGGCCCTTCAGAAATACGTAAATATTAACGTACTAATTTTCAAGCGATCGAGCATAATAACATCTATAATGTGACTTTCTTTTGAAGTTGAGGCATAGTTATACTTCAAGACATTTATTTCATAAAATAGACTGTTTAAAAAATTCAATAAATTGACAGCTCTATTATCCTTTAATTAATCAAACGAAGACCTAAAATTCGGTTCAGTTATTCAGTATATCATATAGTTTCATTGTAAAATAATTGTAAGTTTTAGAAATGTGAGTTCAATTTTCACAAAATTGTTTTGCCGATTTCGTATCGAATGTCCCGCACACACTACACAACGTTAACATCAATAAGAATTTCATACATATTTCAATACAACATTCATGTTTTTTTGCCTACCATTAGGTATATATACGACATATTTGGCACTCTCTTTACATTGGTGGAATTGTAATCCACTTCTGAGGTTGGGGCGCCAGGAAGGCGGAGCTACGTTATCCTGGTGACACGATGAGTGATAAATGAAATCGATAACCAGGAATCCCTTAAACCTAAGCTTAAAATAAATTCTAGACCATGAGGGGCCACAGAAGTAATTCCATGTAAGAAAAAATTCGTGTAGTCTGAGCGGAAATGGAACCTCATACCCCATAAATTATAATCAGAAGATGTGACCACAAGATCATACAAGTATTTTTTATAATTGTTCTATTTATCAGTTATGATGTTTTGATCTGTAATATCTGAAAACAATTTATAAGTCGTTATTCTTCATCATCATCATAGTACATTCACGAATTTAGGCCATTTGTTGACCTGTTTCGGCCTCAAGAGAAACACCATCCAGAAGTCTTTTGAGTGGACGTCCTAGTCTTCTCCTTCCTGCAGGTTGATATCTTAACATTTGTTTGGGTATTCTGTGATCTTCCATTCGATGAACATGTTGCATCCATCTTGACTTATAATCAGAAATTTTGTTTTCTAAAGGTTCCATGTGTAATTATTCTAAGATGTCTTCTTTTTTTTTTTTGTGATCTAGTAGTGTGTATCCTGCAGTCCTCCGAAGATATCTCATTTCAGCAGATCTAAGTCTCTGTATATCCTTCTGTTTCAACGTCCATACTTCGCTACCATACAAAAGAGTTGGAAGAGCCAGTGTTTTATACAATTTCAGTCTTGAATGCTTTTGGACTAACTGTGGCTTGAAGATAGAATTTATTAACCCTAAAATTCTTAAAAATTTAGATATTTTTGCATTTACATCCTTTTCTTCTTCATATGAGATATTGCATCCTAGATATGTAAAATTATTCACCTGCTCCAAAATTTTATTGTCCAGTACAATTTTACTTCTGACAGGATCTACACCTTGAAATGCCATAATTTTTGTTTTTTCTGTAGATATCTTTAATCCATATTCTTCTGTAATTTTGTTAAGTTCATACAGACCTTTCTGTAGATTATCTTCGGAATTTGCTATTATTATTTGGTCATCTGCAAACAATAGGGTGTTTAATTTTCTATTTTCTGATATTCTTATTCCAAATTTATATGTTTTGTTCCAGCAACATATTACTTCATTGATATAAATTGCAAAAAGTGTTGGGGATAGGGGGCAGCCTTGTCTCACACCACGATTTATAATTCCTTCTTCAGAAAATCTGTTATTTAATTTAATCTTTATGGTGTTGTCTTTGTAAATATTTTTGTATGTTCTGCCGAAGTAAATTTGGTATATTTCTGTCTTCCAATATATTTAAGAGTTTTGATCTCTTGACTGTGTCGAATGCTTTTTCAAAATCTATGAAAGCAAAATGTGTTTCTAAGTTGAATTCTCTTCTTTTTTCAAGCAATAGTTTAACAGAAAATGCTGAATCAATACAAGATCGTCCTTTCCTAAATCCATTTTGACATTCCATAAGGAATGTTTCACTGAAACTTTTCAATTTTCCATTTAAAATGTCTGCATAAATTTTGTAGCATGTGTTTAACAAACTGATTCCCCTATAGTTGTGCATTTTTCTCTTGTCTCCTTTCTTGAACAGGGGTATAACAATGCTTGTCTTCCATTCTTGTGGTATATCTGCATTTTTGAATACATTATTAAAGAAAGACAACAGTCTTTCATGGAACTGTTTGCCTGCATATTTGTACAATTCAGAATTCAAGCCATCTGTGCCAGTTGCCTTCCCATTTTTTAATTTCTTTAAACTATTGTTCAATTCTTCCAATGATATTATGGAATCTGTCTCATTATTATTTCGGAAAATTGTATCTTCATAGCTATTGTCAGTCCAAAGATTTTTATAATAATTGAAAAAATCTTCTTTTGTTACTCCGCAATTTATTTTGGTAGATTCTTTAATATCTTTATTCAAATGTTTTAATATTTTGAAGGCATTAGGTTGGAGCTTATGCAAATCTGATTCTAAATGTGTAACAAAATTTAACCATGTTTTCCTATGTCTCTTTCTTATTTCCCTCTTAGCAATAGCTCTACAGCGTTTGAATTCTATTTCATTTTCTAATTTCTTTGTGTTCAAATATTTTTTATAAGCTGCATTTTTTTCTTCAATCAATTGTTTTATTTGATCATCCCAGATTTTTAGAGTTCTATTTCTTCTTTGTTGTATATTTACTTTTCCTAAAGTTTCATTAGCTGCATTTTGAATTATCATTTTAATGTTTTTCCATTCTTCTTGGACATCATTACTTTCTGGAGTTGTAGCCATATATTGCTGAATTCTTCTCGAATATAACCATTTAATGCTGTCATCATAAAATAATTTTACCTTGTACTTTTGTTCTATGCTCTGTTGTTGTTTCTTCTTTTTTAACCATCTTGGTGGAAATCTTATTCTTGCTTCTACTAGGTAGTGATCTGAACCAATATCATATCCTCTGTAGGCTCTGACATCGAGAAACAATTTAAAAATCTTATTATTTGCAATGAAATAATCAATGATTGATTTTGAGTCCTGACGATGCCAGGTATATTTATGTATGTTTCTATGATTGTAAAAGGTATTCATTATTTTCAGTTCATTGTAGATAGCAAAATCTGTTAATCTTGTCCCATTCCTATTGCTGGCTGGTTATTCTTGAACTTATCAATTTCAGTATTTTCTTTCGCTATTTTTTTTGTTTTTTCCAAATTTATAGACGATTTTAGCGTATGTCATCTGTTTACCTTAAAGGTTTTATTCGTTATTGATACATGTTGTCGCGTAAGCGCATCAGATGTTTAAATACGGTAGAAAAATTAAAGATGTATGTAAAAATCTTCAGTTTCAGATGGGATCCCAGCAGAACTAATAAAATCAGGGGGGAAACGTTTATAGATAAGATGCATTCGGTTTCTTAGCACTTTTGAGCAAAATGGCTCTGCAAAGTGATTAGAAAGAATCGACATTCATACCAATCTATAAGAAAGGAGGTAAAACTAATTCAAACAACTACAGGAGCATCTCATACAACTTCGTACAACAATCTAACAAAATAAATCCACACTTATTAACAGTTATTAACGACATAATAGGTAAACATCAATGAGTGGATTTAGAAGAAATAGTTCACCAGTAATTCACAATTTTAGTATAAGATAGATTTAAAATGCATGGAAATATGTCACCATGTAACATCAAATAAATATATATTACCAAAATGTATACGAATTAATTAAGATGTAGAAGTTGTAAAGTATTCTGCTGGGCTTCGAAATTCATGATGAGTTAAAGCAACGATTTGCACTATCGTCCCTACTATTAAATATTAAGTTAGAACACGGTATAAAAATATTAGAGGCTGATGAAGGCCTAAAACTGAACGTTATTAAAGTATTTGTATATGCTGATTTTGCAGTCTTATTAGGTGATTGCGAGGGGATACTAAAGCCAAAACGCACATTTTATTTAGTAACATTAAGATATTGGGGTTGGAAGTAGGGATGAATAAAATAAAATATGTGGTGACACTTAGAAAATCACCCTATAATGAAATGAAGAGTTAATTACATATCAAGGCCGAATTGTATAAATAATAATAATAGTAATAATAATAATAATAGTAATAATAATAATAGTAATAATAATAATAATACTTACTCACTGACACTATTGAACCCGTAGGTTCATGGACGCGCGGACATAAGCTCTCCATACATCCCTATCCTGAGCTAATGCTTTCCAATTCCCTGTATAATCTACTTTCCTCAAATTATAGTTAATGTTGTTCTCCCACCTCAATAATAATAATAATAATAATAGTAATAATAATAATAATAATAATAATAATAATAATAATAATAATAATAATTACAAAAAGGAATCAGGTACATAAATAAATTAATCATAGGCCCAATATTATAAATGCATGCTATTACATATTACAGGGGCCTTTGTCATCGCATGGTCTCTCAAAATCGTTAAACGTAAAATATATGAAACCGATATTCTATCAGTTATCTTATATGGATATTATACATGAACTCTTTTTAAGGTAGGAGAAAATATTACGAGTATCTGAGAATAAAATTCTAAGGAAAATATTCAACCAAGGAGAGACGAACAGTCACGAGAACGAAGATGTCTATTTAACCGTCAGCTACTTGATGTTGTTATAAGAAGCCAAAGTAATAATAATTGTAGACTACAATAAATAGCACATGTGGTGAATGAAAGAGGAGCTTGAAAACAATTTGTAGGAATTTTTGGAGGGAAAGCTCCTAGTAGGTAGGCCAAGAATGAGGGGGGAGAATAACATTAATTCTGATTTTAGGGAGGTAAATTTTACAGAGGATGATTGGAATACATTATGTCAGAATAAGAATATATGGTGAATTGTAAGTCCGCGCGGTGATGAACAACGAGTTCGATGGAGCCTGTGAGTGAGTTTTACCTCAAAGTACTTTTTATGGTAGAAAATAATAGTATGTTTTAGTTAAGGACGGTCGTAAACAGCTCCGGTCATTGGCTCGTCAATTAAAAGTTGAAATGGACGATACATTTTGGTCAGAGGCCACTTATTTGAGGTTTATGTTTTTAAGAGCCATACGACAGGTGATCGTCTATTTACCGGAGAAAGTTACTTTGAAATTTCACGTCCTTCTAAACTATATCGAATCCGTCTGAGTTGGAACCCCGGACGTCGGATCTAGAGGGCAGCATAATAAGTACTAGTCCACTGTAATCTAAGGTATTTGTTAGCACTAATTTATGTTATCATTGTAAGACTCTTTAACGTCATAAACAGCACCGATCCTACAAATCTCAGTAATTTCCGTACAGTATTGTCACTTATTCAACCAATTAAAACTTTAGAGAAGTTTGAGACGTCCGCCGCTTTCGCAATCGGCACAAGTTCCCTGGGTTATGGTTCTATTTTCTTCCGTTTTATCTCACTCGTAAGGCAGATGTCAGAAAACATCCCTCGATCATCATCTGGTCTTTATAATGTTCACTATTATATTCGCCATGTTTAGTACGATTGTGTGAGCGAATGGTGTGTTTCGTCAATAATACTGTGTTGTGTCCTGTTATAGCGCTGATCACTCATCCCGGGAATCCCTTCATGTCCTTGTGTGGTCACAAATTATGTGTGTGATCCAAAGTTTAAAAGTCACATTCTAAGGCCAGTGTGGCGTGGGGCACATAAAACACCTATGAGGTGAGAGTTTAAACTACGATGGAGAAGATTGAGAATTAGCACACAGCTATTAATTATAAGTTTCTATAGATGCTGATGCAAACAGGAGACACAATCCAAGAGCGGAAGATAATAAACTGTGTTATCCACTTCTACACATTAAATTCATCGATGAAAAATATAACACTTTTTACAGAAATGTTCGCAGTGCGATTACAGTTTTAATATTAGCTAAAATTCTAGCATCGACATTCAGTCAGTAAAAAAAAAAGACCTGCGGACTGTCGACGATATGTTCGTTTCACAACGAGGGAAAATCTGAAAAAAAAGAGAATCGAAACTGACATTTGTTTCCTTTAAATCTCTTTCTTTTATATTTAGTCTCTCAACTGATTGACTGATTGTTTTCGTTCTTTTAGCTTCTCAAGTAATATTAAATTGATTCATTTTTTTGTCAGCTTAATTTTAATACCGGTGCATCCATTTACATTTACTTATAATTATTAGACCTACCTTATGTTCTTGTATATTTTGTCTGTATAGAATTTATTTATCAATAATTATGTAACGTGAACAGAAGGTCATGTGTTTTAACTCTCTCAGTGAAAATTATTCTATTATTATTAACATTATTATTATTATTATTATTATTATTATTATTATTATTATTATTATTATTATTATTAATATTTAAAAATGGGACAGAAGACAATGCATTTGCCTTTTTTAATTCAATGAATAAACTATATACAACACTAGTAAATAAAAGACTGAAAATAATAACTGAAACCCTTATATGTGAAGATCAAAGTGGCTCGAGGAAAGAAAGATCAACAACAGATCATATTTTCATATTGCAGCAGATATTAGAGAACAGGAGATAATATAATTTGCAGACACATATAGAGTTCGTAGATTTTAAAAACGCTTTTGATAATGTGGATCATAATGAGAGAACAAAGCTACCCTAGATATT